>JAEIIJ010004042.1:0-86519 GCA_018904815.1 Drosophila ogumai
AATATTTAAAGTAAATAAAGTATGCAGATTTGTTAACCGTAGAAAAACAAACAAAACAACATTTTCCGAATTGCATTTTTGGCTGAGATATGAATTATTGAAAATTCGATTTTTCACCAAAAATTTTTTCTCAAAAAAAGGAAAGGGTTAATACCCTGCAAGGGTATAAAAACCAATATTAAATACTCATTTTTGCTTGTAAGTATTTGTTTCTGGACAGAAGCATTCATAGTAAGCCTAATTTTCTCTGAATTTTTTCTCCATAAAGTAGGAAAACCCTTTTTTTACAAAACAAGAGCCAGTTGTAGATTTTATTGGCATCTACCTTGCTGCAATGCAATGACTTCCTGTTCTTTCCGCCACCGCTTGCCTTGTTTTGTTTTTGTTTCAGGCCCTTCTGGGGTCCTTTACCTTGACACTGAACCGCCTTGAACCAGGCCCCAGTATTCCTTAAAAACGCACTGCGCAGGCGTCGAAACTAGGACGTGTTTCGCCGTGAATTTCCCGACTTTCCACGAAGGCTTTGATAGTCGAGATTTATACGCTGAAGAGCGACGTTTAGCCCGGCGGAACCTTTCGGTTTTTTCTACTCCATTTTTCTATACTCCTTGCACCAAGTGCACCTTGCACTTGCACAAAATGTGATAATTAGGGGAGAACAGGAAGCAGTAGCCTCGACCAGGTGAGGAACGGCAGCCACACCCAGGTTGGTTTTTCTGAAGCGGAAAAGGCCAGGCAGAAGGGAAAATCGATAAGCCAGCAAATGGCTGGAAGAGGGCGAAGGGAGTGGGCACTCCTCCTCGTAGTAGTAGTAGTAGTAGTAATAGTAGTATGTAGTACTCGTTTCTCATCTTCCCTTTTCTGTTCCAGGTTATAACCCCGCAGAGACACGGTGATGTCTACATCTACAACTGCTCACCAGGATCTGGGACAGGGACAGGAACGGCCAGCCCCCGCACACCCCAGCAGCAGCAGCTGTACAGCAACCAAAGCATCTACCAGAACCTAGGAGCCGCCGCCATGATGTCCCACAACGGGAGCACTGCCACCCCCAGTGGCAGTGAATTCGAGACCTACGACATCCCCAAGCCCGCCACGCCCGTGCCGCTGAACTATGACAGCCCGAGGAGCGCAGGTGGTCCAAGGACGCCCACCAGCCTGTCAGCCCGCTTCGAGTCGCTGAAGAGCGTGCCGGCCTCCATTGAGGAGGAGTCCTACGATGTGCCGCGACCCCTGATCTCCGCCGGCCTGCTGACCCAGATGACGCCGAGCAGCTCCGCCTCCTCGCTGCTGACCAGTGACAGCCTGTCCCTGAGCTTCTCTAGCTCCAACCGCTCCTCGCTGGCCAACATGCCCGACTACGACATACCGCGCCGCAATCCCTTGCCCGTGCGCCGCCAGCAGAGCGGCCTCGCCTATGACTCTCCCTTGCCGCCGTTGCAGGAACAGGAGCAGAGTGTGGCGTCCACCACTGCCGCCAACGTCGCCGCCACTGCCACGCCCAAAGAGTTGCCTCTGGAGCTCAGCTCGGCCCTGGAAACGCTGGCCAAGCTGCAGCTGCAGACGACGGCCGCCATTAGCCGACTGCTGAGCTTTGTTGTGCCCAACTGGCGCACCCGGGCACAGCTGGAGCCGACCATTATGGAGCTGAAGCTGGCCGCCCTACGGCTGCGCACCGCCTTGCACGACCTGGCCGAGTTCGGGGAGGGAGCTTTGGGCAATGCCACGCGCTCGGAGGACCGCAGCCTGGCCCTCAAGCTGCGACCTCTCGTACGGGCTCTGCGAGACGCCAACAAGTTGATACACGACTCCTCCGAGTCCCTGGACGCCCAGGGTGGTTGGTCCGTGGAGCAGCTGGCGCGCAGTGACGAGAAGCACGGCTGTCGCCCGCCGGACGCCCTTGACCAGCTGATGGCCTGTGCCCAGACCCTCACCGAGGACGTGCGCTCCACCACCAGCTTCATCCAGGGCAATGCCTCGCTGCTCTTCAAGCGCCAGGCACAGCAGCAGAACGGAGCAGGAGGAGGAGCTGCCGTCGTCGAAGGCAGCCGTGGCAGCGCCGAGTGGCTGGAGGATTATGACTACGTGGCCTTCGAGTCCAAGGATGCGGCCGCCAGAAAGAATCAGGCTCTGCGCGAGGCCATTCCCGCCGGCCTGAAGACCCAGTTCGACACAGTCATCCGCACCGCCGAGAGCACAGCCATGGGATCTGTGTCTAGCTCGGGCTCCGTGCCCCCCACGCCCACAGCCACGACGCCGTGCAAGTCGCCGGAGATGACCGACAAGGACAAGAAGCTGGTGCGCTACTACGCGCAGCAGATCTCCACGCACATGGGCAACCTGATGCAGGCCATCGACTCCTTCCTGGAGACGGTGGAGAAGAACCAGCCGCCAAAGTTCTTCATTGCCTACGGCAAATTCGTGGTGGTCAGTGCCCACAACCTGGTGACCATCGGCGACAACGTGCATCGCAACATCTCGAAGGAGGCTCTCCGCGAGAAGATCCTGCGCTGCACGAACGGTCTGTCCGACGCGCTGAAAACCTGCGTCTCCAAGTCGAAGAAGGCGGCAGCGCACTTTCCCAGCGGCAGTGCCGTCCAGGAGATGGTCGACTCGGTGGTGCACATCAATAGCCTGGCCCGGGAGCTGAAGACGGTCATGCTGCAGGCGGTGCAACTGTCGGCGGCGGCCGGACTAGGAGCCTGAAGCAGCAGCGATCCAATTGCGGTTCAGTATTAGTTTGGAGAAGTGCAGCCACGTCTTCCAAGCCCCGGCCTCTCCCCGCCCACGACGGTTCCTCAACGCTTCGCCTAAGCTTTGGCCCCGCAGACGGAAGCCCAAACTATCCGAAATTGGCATATCCCCAGCAGCGGCAGCCGCAGCAGCCGCAGCAGACTTGCATTGTGATATTTTTCGAGCGAAACATCTGAAAATGCACGCACAGGAGAAGGAGGTAGCCCAGGACTCGGCTTAGATCTTAGTTGCTACCCACCAGAGTCAGTCGCCTAGCCCCTAAGTTTCGATTCTGTACATAGTATAACCTAGCTCCCATCTTAGCTCTAGACTTTTGTAAATTCGATACGATCCCGGCCCCGATCCCCGCCATGCGCACCATGCTGTATCAGTGGATGCATTTCAGCGTAGTTTTGTATACCCTAGGCCTAAGCACACCGCACACTCATCCACATATAGGACACA
Organism: Drosophila ogumai; assembly: GCA_018904815.1. Classification (NCBI taxonomy): domain Eukaryota; kingdom Metazoa; phylum Arthropoda; class Insecta; order Diptera; family Drosophilidae; genus Drosophila; species Drosophila ogumai. Next base: position 3,199 of record JAEIIJ010004042.1, read on the forward strand.
CACATATGCATAGTCAGAATCTGAAAGATTTACACTCAGCCCCACATGGCAGCGATGATGGTCGGTCGGTCAGTCAATCAGCAATAACGAAAACAGACGCATTAACCTAGCATTAGCTACCTAGTAAACGATGTCTAGCCCCGGAGTAAGCTACATAACCGAGTGGAATAAGAATAAAATTATAATAAATATATTCAACTGGTTTTGAGGGTGGGGAGCAGGGAGAATCTGAGGTAAGATCAGCAGTAAAGGCGCCTCTCTCCACAGCAGGATCTCATTCGGGAATAAAAAATACGCCCTTTTAATTCTAACTTTTTATATTTCAACAAGTTGCTTAACTAATTTGCACAATTACTAGAACGCACAATCCCATATCACGCATCCTTGGCGCACCTGAAACCCAGATTGCCCGCCGAGCTGTCCTCCGTGTTTTGGGAGCGAGCGGCGCATCTGTAGCGATAGCAGTAGGACTTGTGGCAGAGATAGGAGCCGCCCTTCTTTACCCGGTTGGGGTTCAAACTGACATCGGTGGCGTCCCACAGATCCGCTGTCCACTCCCACACATTGCCCACCATGTTGTGCAGATCGTAAACGTTCTGCCGGAACGCATCCACCGGGCAAGTGAACTCGAAGCCGTCGTCGGCTAGGTTGCCATCAGGAAACTCGCCCTGCCAGATGTTTAGCCAGTGCTGGTCACGGGGCATCAGCTTGTTGCCCCAGGGATAGAGTTTACCCTCCTTGCCGCCGCGACATGCTGTCTCCCACTCCGTCTCGGTGGGAAGTCGCTTTCCTGCCCATTGACAGTATTTTCTGGCGTCGCGCCAGGATACGTGCACCACCGGGTGCTGCCCGAGCCCGTCCAGGCTGCTGGCCGGCCCATACGGATGCCGCCAGCTCACGCCCTTGACTTTGTACCACCACGGAGCGCTGGCCACGCGAAAGTCCTCCAGTTGCTTCTGTTCTGTGGCATCCAGTAGTGTCTTGAAGAGGAAACTGTCCCCAAAGCGCTCTGCCTCCGTAGTGTAGTTGGTGGCCACCACGAACCGCTCGAAGGCGTCATTCGACACCTCGTACTTGTCCAGGTAGAAGTCCGCAACCTTCACCTTTCGTTCGGGCGCTTCCCGGTCCTGGCCAAAGTGCGGCTTGTCCGTGCCCACCTTCACGGTGCCGCCGGGAATGATGGACATGCCTGGGAACTCATCCTCTTCGACATGCGCCTCGCCTGCAGACTTCTCCAATTCGCCATAATAATCCCGGTAGTGGCTATTGGCGCCGCGAGCCTTCTGACAAACCTTCTCCGGCACTGTTCCCGGCTCGTTGTCGGCGATGGCTTCACGGTCCAGTTTCTGACAGCCGCAATCGCTCCAGGCGGCTGGGCACTGGCTCAGGATTAGCCACAGAAGGCTGTGGAATGCAATTTCTTTGTTTATTTTCATTATGTTTGTTGTATTTAAACAGTAAACTTAGGAGTGTGACCTCCGGAATAAGCGCAGCTTTCACAGAAGCTGGGCACACTGAATCGCTTAAAACTATCAAAATTATTGTAAACTTATTTTTTTATTTAGGAAAATTTAAAATAAAATAAAATATAAGTAAAATGTTATACTATATGTTGTTGTTTTTGTTTTCATGTTTTAATTTACGAAACCTAAAAAAGTACAGAGTTGTTGTTGTTGTAAGCAAGGTCTTGAACCATGAATTGGGTCCACGGAAGTTTTATAACAGTTTTGCTTAGTAGTTGGCTATGTGCCATCCCTAGAAAAGTGAAAATATGGCGGAAAGCCTTCAAAAGATTTAAAAGACTATGAAAATAGTTATTGTTTACTTTTAGTCATTACACAATTTAAAAGAACGAGTAAGTCACAGTTGCACAGTGGGTAAAACACATTAGAAACGATACGTACGAGTTAAATAAGTTAAAATTAGATTATGGCGCAAATCGTGGTTAACATGTGGCGGCGATGGCTACCGATCCGGCTTGGCTAAGATTCACTCGGCTTCTCGTGCAGCCAGGGCCGGAATATGGGCAGCGTCGATGGATAGTGCGTGTGTGTGTCCGGCTTTAGCACCGAGTCCGGCCAGGTGTTCGCATTGGCGGCATCGCTGGCGTTGCGGAAGGGATACGTGGCCAGAACGATCGGCAGCTGCAGCTTGATCTCCTTCTCCATTGACTTTGGCTCGATGACGAAGAAGACGTCGTAGGATATCTTGATCAAATGACAGCCATGCAGGTTGGTGGGCGGCAATGGCGGCACGTACAGCTCGTTGTGCCACTCGTCCTTCCCGCCCGGTCGGATCTTGCCACGCACCAGGACCGCCAGCTCGCGCTTCTCCGTCTGCACCACCTTGCCGCGCGCCAAGTACTCGATGGTCTGTGAAAGTTGGATTGAGATTCAGTCAGGGATTCAGAGAGTAAGGACCACGGACGCACCTCTGTCAACGACGCCTTGGTCCGCTTGATGGACACGTTGCTGTAGTTGGATATGAACGCAGTGACCAGAATATTCTCGCCGGGCACATAGCCGCCGCGGTCCAGCGACACCCGGCACTTGATCTGGCCGCCGCCCACGCACACGACGCCCAGCTTGTGCTCCACTTCGCAGGTGAAAGGTTGCTGTGAACAAAGGGAAAAGCTTAGTCCTGGATCATTTTCGCAAAGATTTACCCACCGCTAGTATGGGCTTCTCCAGGTTCAGGTCGATGGGATTCATCACGATGAAAACCTGGTGATTCTTGTGGATGATGCCGTTGTTTTCGCGCAGCGCCGCCTTGCAGTAGAACTGGATCCACCCGTAGCGGCCCAGGAAGGTCGAGGGCAGACCCAGTGGCAGGCCGAGCTTGAAGGGAAAACTGTGTATTCCTGGCGAGAGAATAGCCGGACCGCCCTGGTCCACATCCCCGAGCAGGCGCATCCGGAAATCGATGTAGTTCTCCTTGTCGTAGGTACGTTCCTGCCTGCGACCGTTGCGAACGACGCCCTCGCCCACGACATGGAAGTGCAGGCCCAAGGCCGGAGTCTCGTCCTGCAGCTCGATGAGGACTCTGCCCGACAGGAACTGGCCGGGGAAGTACAGCAGCGACGTGTTGTCGAAGATGATCAGGAATTTAAGTAGCTTGCGCGGCATCTTGGCGGCGGCGTGAGACGGTTCCCGTGAGTGGATCTGCTTTCATGGGCTCCGCTGCCGATGCCTGGGGAAAATTGGTAAGCGAAATTGGTTAGCTTTGTGGGTAAATGTTTGTGGGTTTGCAATTATTTTGGCAGCGTTTTCGGTTTAATGACAACTTGTCCGTCATACTTGGCTACGTCTCCGCCGCCGCAGCGTATTGAACGCCACTCGCACACACTGGTATTTATGTGGGCAGCAGCGCCTAGGCGGGCAAAGGAAGCAAAACCAGTTTGGCGTGGCCCCCAGAGATGGCTGCGTGCACGACGGGCCATGCAGCACGATAGCCCCGAAACATGCACAGCAAGGTCAGCACACCGATCATCTCGTGTCACGCCCCCAGCTCTTGGGCCAGAGTCGGGTATGTATCTTGGCCGAAACCGTAGGCTGCAGCCACAGCCATAATCGGGGAGCAGGCCCATCTGGTTACTGCATTGGTTGACAATATTTGCAAGGGGAAACTGACGTAACATTGTAGAGAAAGGAAAGCGGATTCCCGACAGTTCAAAGCCATCACTTTTTGGGCCATTCAACCGCAGACACACAGATCATAGAGTTCGTTTCCGCTGGAGAGCACTCATTGTGGGCGCACTTGACAGCCAAAAGCCCGATTGTTTCCCAAATACACTGTACGTACGCACACACAAAGCAATCCAGTCCAAACCGATCCGCTGGGACACTGGCACGGAGCGTTACTTGGCTCGATCTCAACCGCGCTCGCTGACGCCCGTTTGGCAACTGGTCGTCGTCGCCGTTGCCGTCATCGTCATGCATCAGGCATCTCGGAACAACTTGTTTTGAGAGCACTTTTTCGCGATCAGACTGCTGGAGAGGAGAGAGATTCAGCTGGAGCCAGAGCCTCGGCCTAGATGATGTCGTAATATGCCAGGCGAGCGCGCCTTTGTTTTTATTATTATTGTTTGTACACAATACACCCGTTTTTGCTGCTGGAAAGGAGACTCGCAGGATGCACTTAATGCAGGTGACTCAACCGGATTCGAGCGCCTGCCTGACCCACAACAAAAGACGCAGAGACAATGGGAGAGGGCCGAAGGCAACCCGATATCTGGGGGAACCCTTAGAACATTCATTCTTGGTGGTTTTTTATGCACACGCCTGGAATGTGTGTGTCCCAACACCTCACACCCCATATCGGCGAGCCTCGCTGGCCAAATTGGGTGAGCGATCCGCTCGATTACAAGAGCAGTCGCTAATCAAATTTGGTAATGCTCGCCGACCACTCCAAGAGCCAGCCCAAGCAGTCGTCGGGCAGGTGGAGCAGAGCGTTGGCCTGACAAGTACGCAGACTATTTGTGGCCAAATGGGTTTGGGATTCGAATACAGATTCAGATTCAGATTCGTATTCGTAGTTGGTCGCACCTACAAAATGCTTGATTTATACATAGCTCCGTCGCCATTCTCCGGCAGCCTGTACAGGCGCGCAGGCGCACAGGCACATAAATGCATTAAGTGGCACACATTTATGCATTATGCATGCAATTCATACCGGTTTAGTGTTGTCTTTAGGCACCCAATCGAAGAACCTCAACTGTAACTCATGAAAATGAAAGGCCAAAAGCCAAGCGGAGCTATCAAGTAAACAAAAAGAAACCAAACCGCACTGGCTCCGAAAACCAGTGCTTTAATGTGTACACTGGACTTTTTACTCGCACTTGCTCCTTTGGCAGTTGGTTTTAAAGCTTCCTGCATCAGGGGGATAATGTTAACTTGTCAAGGAATCAGGTGAATGAATCTCTGGTTAAAGATATTCACCAATTCTGATCTGATTTTGGACCTACTTAACCTGCAGTTAAGGGATACTTGGGAATGACTGAGCTTAAGGATCGCCTTTGCTTTAAACAGATTAACATTATTGATTTATTTATTTAGTAATTCCTAGTCAAGAAGAATATGTATTATTTTATAATAAATATATTATTATTATGACCTAAATATACTATTTAAGCCATACCCTTACTTTCGACTTTAATGATATTAGATGGGCAGAGGCTAAACTATTTCCAAATATATATTATTCTTTTCTAATAATATTACTGAGCTTTAAAATCATGTACTGCCGACTTTAAAAGAAAGTCTCACAATTAAAGATCTATAGCTGTCTCGGCACTAATCACTCTTACTAAAGACCCTGCTGATTAGACACTCTTACATTGTAGATTTGAGATTTGCCCAGTTTTCTTTTTCGATTTCTCCAAGCGGCTTGCATTAGTGACACTTAGCGGTAATAGAGAGTAGAGTGGAGTGGAGCGGAGTGGCTGGCGTTTTCCATTTCAATGTTTTCTCGCTTAATTGCTGAGAATTGTTGACTTTTAATGACCCCAAGAAACCGCGAAAGATGGATGAAGGCAACGAGCTGGAAAGATTTCCCGTTTTCGGTCTGAAAATTAGTTTACTTCGACTTCGACTTCTACTTCGGACTTGTTTGTTTGTTGTCTGAAATGATAATCGAGCATAGTTGCGCCTCGGAGTTTTGGGTAGCAGTCAGTCAGTCAGTCGGCAATTAAGTCCAGCAGAAGCTGGAGTGTTACAGTCAGTGTGGTTTCGTAGCTGCTCCGTGGTGCACCATCAGCAGTATCCATACGGCCCAGTCTCTGCTCCGTTTAGCTCTTCGTTCCGAGAGTAATTACAGTGGACCACAGTATGTAGCTTCAGTCGGTCTTTCGGTCTTTCATAATAGTGGCGAAAGCCAGCCAAGAATATCTTAACGTAGCATCAGTTGTGGAGGGGAGTGGCCCGACCGATTACCCACGATACCGTAAAATTCGAAGAGAAAAGCAAAAAGTGCTGCTCCAAGCTGAGTTGGTTTCTTACCTCACAAGCTCTGCGCCAAGCTTTGGCTTGGCCAGGTCTCGCTCTCTCACTCCCTTGCCTGAACGGAGTTGGTCTTAAGTCGGACCTGGCCGCGCTGTGCCTCAGTTGTTGCGATGACGCCGAGAGCGCTGGTAAGACACGGTCTGCGCTGCTAGCCTGGGTCTCTGGGCTGCACTCCCCCGATGGACAGGTGTAGCGGCGCGCGAGAAAGTTGAATCTGTAACAGGCCCAGGCGATCGCGATCGCGCTCGCAATGCACCTTGCTATGAGTCATCCGCGGTGTTTACATCCCAGCCAGAGCGTGAATGGGTCTGCTCCAGTTTGTCCGAGATCCTATCTGGAGGCCGTGAACATGTGTTATGAGTGGACGTAAATACGTCGGCGTATTTACATAATTGGCTAATTAACCGATCTCTTGACACGTTGTTAACCAGATTCTTGCCAAGTGGAATAAGAACTGTTAGCCAATTGTCTGCGGGATTGGGGTTAGCTGGGGTTCACTGGAAACGCCACTGAGACCGCATAAATTACACCAAAATGCTTTCTTTCGCCCAGTGCCAAAACCGTTAAATGCTCGTCGCCTCTTATACAATACCTCGCCCCGAATTTGCATACCTCTGGCGGAGCCTCGTTCGGAGTGGAGTGAACTGTTAGCTAATCTCTAGTCTCTGTGCGATGTTTCCACAGAATGCCAGCAGCAGACATGGCCACCCTGACCACTGAGCCCACCATTGCCGCGCTGGAACAAAGATTGCCAGTGGACGATGACTTGGATTCGATTCCCTCGCAGGAGGAGGAGGATGGGGACAACCTGCCCATCTGGATCGATGGAGAGGAGCACTGGATAGCCGGCGTGGACGCCAGCACCACCTGCTCGGACTTGATCTGTGCGCTTCTCAGCTACCGGAGGCTCCAGCAGCAGCAGATGTACCGCCAGGAAGGTTTGAGCAGCCATTGTCCCGCGCCTGCCCTCCATGGCCCGCAAGAGTACGCGATTGTGCAGAAGCAACGGCACTACGAGGAGTACCTGGACGGAAGTGCCAAGCTCTGCGATGTTATCGCCAGCCGTCACGCTTTGCCGAAGGAGGAGGAGGTAAGCGATCGCGATCGAACGATCGAAGGCCCCGAGCTAAACGTTTTTCACCCTCGTCCAGTGCCAGCTACAGCTACGCCATTTGGCCACCGCCGCCGCCGCCGCCACGTCCCGCAAGCATACCCCGACGACGGACAAGGACAGTGGCATGGGCAGTCCAGTGGATAGTTCGCGTAGCATGCGCTTTCGGCGCAGGGGCAAGAGCAAGGTGCTGCCTGCGACCATGGAGCCGGAGCAGTGGGGCATGACGAGGGCCAACCCCAAGCAGCCAAAGAGAAGCCGTAAGAAGAACTCTCACATATCGCCCGATGAGAGCCTGTTGAATATTATCCTGGCGCAGGACGAGACCATCCTCCAGCAGATGTCCATGCTGCAGTAAGTTATGCAATTTTGCCCGCAAATTAATCCTGATTATGCCGATCCTCCGCCAGCGACAAGGACCGGCAGATTCTGAAAATTGAGGAGGAGAAGCACCGCACACGGGAACGCGAGCTGGGCAAGAACTACCTGCTAGAGACGTACCTAAGGGACCTGGAAGAGACGCAGGAGAATGGCCATTGCGCACGACAAAGCTCCGAAGAGGGGCCACCGAATAGGCTTGAGGAGGCGGCAGCCTTTCCAGATAATGGTGAGGCCGTCAAGGACGAGATCCGCTTGTACTGGCTGGAGAAGATCCATGCCCTGAACAAGGACTTGCAGCGGGAGGAGGAGCTGCTCCTTAGCCTGCATGCCAAGGTGCGTAGGCACCAGGTGAAGCGGGTGTACGAGACGAAGAGCGAGGTGCTGGTCCAGATCGATAAGCTGGACACGCAGCTGGCCGCTCAGGTGGCGGATATCCATCGCGTGGAACGGAAACTGTTCACGGCCAATGAGCAGCTTAAGGCCAAGCTCGGCGTGCTCGAGTCTTTGGGTCGCGAATTCGAGACAACGGTAACCGAGGAACGGTTCGTTCCAGGGGAGCCCCAAGAGGCTGTAAAACTTACCAGATTAATGCAGTCAGCGTCGTCTCCGCCCGATGAGTTCCAGCCAGGTGAGCACCGCCACCGCCTGACCCAGCAAGAGCTCACGCAGAGGAACCTGAACGGTCACCAAAGGCCCAATGACAAGGGCTTGTCGAAGCCGCTGTTCAAGGGAGGCAGTAGCTCAACGAATTCCTCTACCTCCTACCCGCCTGTCCCCGTCGAACACCTGGGCACCCTTGTATAGCCTGGAAGGAGTAGAATCTCTTAAGAATCTCGAGCGTCCGAACCAAATTGTTGTCAACTAACCAAATAGAGATTTCATTCTTTGTTTATGTTAAAAGATTACTTTTTTTTTTGTACAACAAACACGCCCTAAGAGGGTCACAAAAAGCTAGGTGGACACCAAAAATGCTGATTCTACTTACTTCTTACTGCTATTCTTCAACTGCCGCATGAAGCCTGCATTGGGCTGGATGCAGGGCCGCCAGGACTTGACCAGATTGTAGGCCTCCTCGGCGCTCATGTCGCGCCACTGCATCAGATAGCCGATGACCACAGAGGCTGAGCGCGAGACGCCTGCGTTGCAGTGAACCAGCACGCAGCCCTGCGGCGTTTGGCGACGAGCCTCCTCGATGAACTCAATGGACACCGGCAGGACGTAGTGCAGCAAGTCGGCATCGGGCAGGTCCAGGCAGGGAAGGTATTTGCACTTGACCGGCGTTGGCAGCTCGCCGAGGCTGGGCGTGGGAATGCCCACACTGAGTATGTGCGTCCACTTGTACCGCAGCACGTTCTCCGCGGTCACAGCATCCTGGGAGCCCAGGTAGAGAAACTCGCTTAGAATGCAAGCGGGCACTGTGTCAGGCTTGGTGTCCACTACGAAGCCATAGGGACGCGCCTCTAGGTGCTGCTGTTGCGGGCTTCCGGATGCAGCTGTTCCTGTTCCCTCCTCGCTGCCGGAGGATCTCCGTTTCGGTTCGATGTAGCGGGCCCCGGTGGGAGTCGTTACGACGGTGGTGGTGGGCCTCAAGTTGGCCAGCCGCTTCTGCAGCTCATACAGCAGTATCATGATGGCTCTAGTTGTCCGCTTCCTCGCGGTAGTGGACTCGGCACAGGTAGAGGCCGCAGGCCGGCGCCAGGTGTATGCGATGGTCCCACGAGTTCTTTGAGGGAATGGTCAGCATCTGGTAGATGCCCTTCTCGTCGATACGCCCGCTGCCCAGGGCTACCAGAGTGCCAACGATGCGACGCACTTGCTTGTACAGGAAGGACTTGGCCTTGATCTCGATGTCCCAGTAGTCGTAGGTTTTGGTGGCCAGCGTGGCGTTCGAGGCGAGGGCCAGAGAGCGGCCGGGAAGTATATTGATCTCGTCGATTTTGCGCAGGGTGAACATGGGATGGTCACGGGTGGGGCCCTTCTGGCGGCTGACGCTCATAAAGGTGCGAAAGTCGTGGACACCAATGAACATCCGAGCCCCCGACCGGACTCGTTCAATATCGAAGCTCGGGTTTCTGCAGAAGGGAAGAGAGTGGTAACTTGTGCATAGCCGAGGGACTGCGACTTACTGGCTCTGCAGGAAGTAACAGCGATCGATCTCCTCGACAGGTATATAGGCCTCGTATCCCCGGTTTCGCAGCTTGCCACTGTCATCCGCCGCAGGCGGAGCCTTGGCCACGGCAATGCGGTACAGGTAGGTGCGCCCGGTGGCGTGGTAGCGACAGTGGAAGGAGTCGTCTACCAGCCGGGTGCTGAGCACGCGGATTGGAAGGCGCTGCTTGTCGAGCGTCCGGTTGAGCACGCCGGTCAGTGTACTGGTGTCGTACGGCTGGCCATCACGCCGCTCTAGGTCAACGTGCACCGTCGAGTGCAGGGCATGGACACCCGCGTCTGTGCTGAAATGGAGTGAGTGTCTGTAGCTTTATCGGCTTCACTGGGCTCCTCTGTCACACATACCGACTGGAGAGCACTGTCTGAATCTCGTTCGCGGGACGAAAGACTCGCAGGGCCAGCTCCAAGCAGCCCTGAATGCTATTGGTGTCCACCCGCGCCTGCTCCGACTTGTTTACGGTCTTTTGAATGCCACTGGTGGGGAGTTAGGGGAGTAATCAGGAGGCCTGGCATTCAGCGAATCCTCAAAAACTCACCGAAAAGTCGTTCCAATGTAGGAAATATTCAGCAAGTACCTGTGCATGTTATGTAGCACCGCCCACACGCCGGGTAAAGTCAATTAAATCAGCTGGTCACACTGCCAAGCGCGTTGCAGGCAATTAATTAATTTTTCTCTTTGTTTTCTGGCACTTGCCAAATTTAAGTTAGTTAGCAGCTTGGCTTGCGGTGAATAATTTGGTAAATATCTAAGAGCTGTAATTTTTTAACACTCTGCTTGAAAATAAATAGGTTTTTCTTTAAGAATTTTTGTTCACACTCCGCTTCAAGATAACAGCTGATTAACTGCTTACGCTTTCCAACACTGCTGTCGTATTCTTTTCTTTCGTCTATTCCACACGGCGTCTGGTAACACTGGCTGACAGACAAAAAGTTTTGTAATCAGACAAAAAATTAAGACTGCCTGTCGCCTGTCGTCCACCACCCACCGGTAAATACTTCTCCAGGCTCGCCCAGCCGGCTATCCAAATTTCGAACAGCAGAGTTCCCCAGCAGCAGCCACAGCCCCTCCCCGACATCTCACAGATCAAGAATGGCCAGCCATACCGACAACGCCCGCGCCACGGAGGATACGGAGATCAATGCCTGGATCCGTTTCGGCCTCCGACTGGGCGTCAGCGCTGCGCTGCACCCCCTGGAGTACTCGAAGACGCTGATGCAGCTGGGCTACGAGCCGATCGCCCCGCGCCCCGGCAAGTCGTTTCTGGGCAAGCCGGTGATGGGGCTGCCGAACATCTTCCAGTACGGTGGGTGCAAAGTTCTTGTGGCCAGTGCCAGCGGATTGAATATAGGTATTTTGCAGCTGGGCACATACGGCGTATCGACGGCTTCTATGGCTGCTACCGCGGACTGGCTCCCAAACTGGTTGGGTCCATTGTGGCCCTGGTGGTGAGCGATCGGGTGGCCGACAAGCTGGGTCTGGCGCCGCCAGAGGAGATCAAAGACGACATCAACCAGACCGATGAGGAAATGCAAGTATCTATAGGCTTTTCGTATCGTCTGATTCCCTAGCGAACTCCTTTTCTGCCCCTTCCGCAGGTACATCCAATTCAAGTCGACTCTGAAGCGCGACATTGTGGTCACGGTGACCGGAATTGTGGCCTCGCATCCCTTCCATGTGATCTCACTGCGCATGATGGCGCAGTTCGTGGGACGCGAGTCCCTGTACACATCCATTCTGGGATCCGTGAGCGAAATCTGGAAGACTGAAGGCATTGCGGGCTTCTTCTCTGGCTTGGTGCCGAAGCTCTTGTGCGACGTGGCCTGCCTCGTGCTCACCAGCTCCACCGTCTACATGCTCAACAAATATATCATCAAGGATGCGCTGGGCAGGCAGTACAACGCAGGCTTCACCCAGTTCTTCGTGTCCACCATGCTGTACCCCCTTCAGGTGGTGTCCACCTGCTCGGCGGTGAGCGGTTCGCGTTTGATGGCCGGCCAGCCGCCCATTATGCCAGCCTACAAGAATTGGGTGGACTGTTGGAACGACCTGCAGGCCCGTGGGGACCTAAAGCGCGGAAGCTCTCTCTTCTTCCGGTGAGTGTGATGCACTGGTTTCGTGTATTCAATTTTTATCAATTTTTCCATTTTTGTATCCAGGACGCAATCCGTTAGATCGCCAGTTATTACCACCTCCTTTGCGCCACTGCCCAAGCTGGCACGCTACCAGTAGACGCAGAGATTGCGACTAGAGACGACCACGAAGAAACCTCCTCGGACAGCCCGACAACTTCAACTTGCGTTTACCCAGCATTTCGATGGATCCCTGGTCCAGCCCCAAGACAACTGCATTTGTTCCATGTCCCCTGATGATATTGCAAGTATGCCTGCATGACTTGGAGAATTATCTGCATTTGCCTCGTGGTCGCCTAGTCTCTTAACCGTTCCTTAGTAGCTTCCGCGTTTCCTTGGCACTGGATCCTTTGCTAAGCCACATGTAGAAGGCTAGCTTGTCCAGATTGTGTGTAGTTTGCGACAAGATCCTGTTACTGTTTAACTCCTGCAAAAACAAATAAAATTTGAACCCTCAGCAGATGATTCTTTTTTTTTTTAACTTTAAGCTGCAGATTAAACTGCCAAAGTTTGTATACCCTTACAGGTTACAATTGAAATCTATTTATGGGGTCGGAAACGACTCCTTTGCGTTTCAAGCTTCTGACTAAAATTATAATACCCTGCAAGGGTATATAAATAATGACTCACCTCGTAGCTCAGCTGAGCAATAAGGTAAGTAAATCGACTTTATATTTAATTTATATGTATAATTTCTGCTATATTTTTCGTATTTATAATACAACTTAGCCGTACTTGGCTGCTTGGTTGATTGATTTTTACACGAGTTCTTTTATACAGTGCTTACTTTGCGGATCCAGTAAATAAATTTAACGCACTATAATGTAATAGAATGCTCTTAGAAATACCAAAAATCGTACTTAAAATATTTTACACATCGTTTACATTTGCTAAGATTGTTTCTTACTCGGCTAGTACATATAGGGCTTCCGCCCTATTTCAGCCGCCAACACTTATCCAATTAGCAATTGTAATAATTTCATAGGTAATACTTCTATGCGTGTTCTTAACTAGGAGCTTCCTCTGCTTAAACATCTAGGTGTTTGCTGTGTGAAGTTGTAATTGCAATGTCATAGGCATATTCGTTAGAGGTTTCTTGTCGATAATCTTGGGGAGAGTTCCCTCGTATATGTAACTCATCTCTCCAACTGGGCGTACTTCTAGCTATTTACACCTTTAACTACATACGTACATAGATTACACTCCCCTTTCTATGGCCAAGTCAGGATCTACGTCTAAGTTGGTCTGCGTGCGCTGTGAGGTGTGAGGATTCCAAGTTGGAGCTGGCTTATTGCTTCTGTTTTTTTGGGTCAGGACTTGGCCTAACCAGCGCAAAAGAAGGACTCTTCCAGGCCCCTAGCTTTCGCCTTAATTGACCGCTTGTATTGCCCTCGCTATTATCTACTTTAAAGATCTAAAAAATAAAATTAAATATTGTGCTGCTGTGGGATGTTTAGTTTTTAAATAAGGCTTTTTGCTTTTATTAAATTTTTGCTAAAAACTAGAATTAAAATTAATAATCATTAATTAATAATTAAAGTTAACGTAATGGTATTAATTAAAAACATTTTGTCGCGCACACAATTATTTACAATTACACAAATATCGTCGTTGACCGTCGTCCTTCTTTACATATTTATCATAATTATCCTCTATGTTTTTTGCCTTTTATTTTGTATGAAATATTTTGGAATAAATATTTGTTGCATGTGTGTGTGTGTGTTTTCGAAAACTTGTTATTCACCCCCTTGAGTGAAGATACCGCCCGCCCCAGCAGAGTCAATGAGAAAGTACACATATTCACGATAATTAATAAAACTATTGGCGACAAAGGAGCATTTTTGTTGTTGATTCGGAGATCTACTGTCTGCTGGACCCATGTGTATCTATCTGGAATCTGGAATGCAATCACACGGAGCGATTTAAGAAGGGCTGCTTCCACATGGTCGGTCCAAGGACACTATAGCTGTCTGTAGTGTCTTCTGGGGCTTCGATTTTTCATTTTTCTTTTGTGTTTGTGACTTGGCAGAGGCACCTTTGCTTATAGAAAACCAGTGTACGTTGTTTGCCTACTTTACTATTGCTTCAACACTTTCGAAAAAACAAAATAAATAAACGAAAAAGAACAAGGAGAATTGAAACTTCATTCACTTTATGGAGCTTTTCGATACGCTGCTGTTACGCTTACACCTAAAATACAAATATTTCTGTTAATTTCTTGTTCATCTCTCTATAGGTAGGGGGTCTCTTTATATGCACTTAGATTGCGGCCACTACCGACTTTGATTTTCGCTAAGAACTACAATTAATGACTATCGCTACAATTGTTGAAATTGTCGTTACTCTTTTGCACGCATTTAACAGTTTTTGCTAATATATATATCTATATATATATACGTAGATATAGCGATTACTTTACGCATTATTAAATAATTATCAATAAATAGTACATGTCTACATGCTGGCTTTCATCGATCATCCCTTAGTGAGTGGAGGAGGGGGCGTGGAAGGACTTGTGGGCGACCTAAACCAAGAGCATTTTTGGATCGTTAGGTTAGACTTTTCCTGCTGTTCTCTTTGCAACCGGAGACTTTAATACAGTAATTTACAAAGACCTTAAACTTCCACTAAAAATGTACAATTTAATCTTTACTTTTACTTTTTTGGAGTTAATTAATCAAATATATATATAAATATATATATTCTAGGGGTATATATGGGTAATATCTTGTGTCAACGCCGATGCAGCAATCTTCGTAACAAACCAGTGACGGACAGATAAAAGAGAGAAGTGCGGGGAGCGGGAGAGGACCTTACGAGCTAACTGTACAAATTAAACCTCGATTCGGGGGAGCCAGGATATCTAGGGTGTAGGGATGGGGTTGGGAAGGAAACACGCCAACTCGCTTACTATGATTATCATCTAACCTCACAGTCTTTTTTCAATGGAAGTAAACCGCCTCCTCCGCCGCCACTGGCGGCTCCAGGGCCTCCTCCGCTTCCGCTGCCACTGCTGTTGTTGTTGCTGCTGTTATTATTATTGTTGTTGTTGTTGTTGTTCGAGTTGCTGTTGCAGGAGTTGCTGGACGCGGATCCGGTGCCACTGGCCGAGGGCAGTGAGTTGTTGCTATTCTCGTAGTTGCCCACGTTGACGCACAGCGGCGTTGTGGCGCCCACGAGGGACGACACGGGCACACCGTGGCCGCCACCCTCGGGCAGAGAGGTGGAGTCATGGACATCGGCACTCTTGCTGGAGTCAATTACCAGGCAGGGCGGCGACGGTGTGCCCGTGTCCTTGCCCAGCAGGGCCGGGGAGGCATTGGCGTTCTGCGAATGCGGTGTGAAGCTGTTGAGCAGCAGGCCCTGCGGCGAGGCCTCGCCCAGGGGCGTGGTCATCAGGGGCAGGTGGTCGGCTACAGGGGACGCGGTCTCCGCCGGCGGCTCGTCCTTCTTTGTCCCGATAATGTAGCCGCCGCCCGTCAAGTTCCGGGCTATCTTGAGGCGCAGGGGCGCTGCCGCCGCCGCCGTCGCCTCCACCGCTGGCTGCTGCTCCACACAGGCCGCTATGGTCTCCGTTTTTCGCTTGCCGAAGCGCAGGATTAGCTTGGGCTTGTCGCCCGGCGAGGCGCTGGCCGTGTTCTCAATCAACGTGGTGGTCATGGTGGTTGTCGTGGAGCTGCTGCTGCTCAGGATCAACTGCTGCTTCTGACGCTTCTTCTTCTCCTTCTTGTCCTTCTTGGGCTTGGAAGACTTGGGCCGCTTGCTCGGCGGCATGGGGGGCATGATCATGGACGACTCCTCCTCCTCGTCCTCCCGGACGAGGCTCTCGCGCTTGTGGTTGTCCTCGCCCTTGTCAAAGTCCTGCATCACCTTCTTGCGATAGTTCATCGAGTCCCGCTTGATCTCCTCCAGCGTGGGCGTGCTGTAGTTGCTGGTCAGTCGCTTCTTGGGCGGACAGGCGCGTCGCGTCATCTCGTAGCTGTAGCTCTGGCCTTCGTGACTAGCGTTGCTCAGCAGCCCCGAGGGCGATTCGTTCGTGCCCGTGAGCCCCCGGATCTTGATCTTGAGCTTGGGCGCCTGGTGGTCATCCTCGCTGCTTTCCAGCGTCTTGCTTCGCCCGCGTCGCTTACCTGCACTGCTGGCCGCTCCCGTCTTGCCGTTGTTGTCGTTGTTGTTGTTGCTGCCCGAGCTGCAGGCGCTGCGCCGCCTGCCGTCGCCGGCGGAGGCTCCTGCACCGGCTCCCGCCATCGTCGTGGCTCCGCCAAGCATCTGATCCTCCCCCAGCACGGAGTTGGCATCCAGAGCCCGTAGCTCGCGGCTGCTCGAGTTCTTCTTGAACCTCTTGGAGCCGGAGGAGGAGAGCTCCTCCTCCTCCTCAGACTTGCGCAGCAGATTATCCAGCGGCAGGCTGTCCGAGGTGGCTGGCAAGCCGCACGAGCTGTCGTCGTTCAGGTTGTCCTTCTGGACCACGTACAGGCTCAGCAGCTCCTTCTTGCGCATGCGTCGCGAGTTGCCGCTGACCGCGGACGAGGAGGCATTCACCACCGTGGAGGTGGACACCGTGGTCTGCACGGCATTGGAGGACTGCACAAGGGTGCTGGACAGCGTCAGACTGCTGCTGTTGGCCATCGCCGCCGTGTAGTGCTCGGAGTAGGCCAGCGGACTCTTGATCTTCAGCTTCAGCTGGCTGCTGGCCGCGTGCTTGGTGTTCAGCGTGAGCGTGGTGTCCGAGTCGATGGAGACCTCCTCCGAGGTGGCCTCCAGGGAGGCCTCCACGAGGGAGCCCTCTACCAGGTGCGTGGCCACGCCGGATCCAATGGCACTGGGCGCCATTTGATTGGCCTCCGTAGAGTGCAGCAGTAGGCTGGCTGCCGTGGGTGGTGGGTTGGGTGGTGGAGCCGAGGGCGGCCCCACTGGCGTGGTAGTCGCCGCCAAAGGCGGTTGCTTGCTGGGCGAGGTGCCAGTGCCGGTGGCCCGCAGCGCGGACTGGAACTGGCGCTCGTCGTCCTCGTCGAACTCGCTGAGCATCTGATCGGCGGTGCCAGAGTCGAAGGCGCCCAGCAGGTTGTTTTGATAGGCCTCCTGGGAGGCCGTGCTGTGCGGCGCCTCGAAGCCCAGATTGTACGTCCTCATGTCCACGGGTCCCGGGAGTACGGGATGGAGCAGCGGATTCGTGGCAGCGCTGGCCGCGGCATTCGGCGTTGTCGTTGCTGGCGGAGGTGGCGGCGGCACCTGCTGCTTGGCCTGTCCCCGGGCCGTGCGTAGCTCGAAGCTCCGGCGTCGGTCCCGCAGGGACTGCAGATTCTCCACCACCGGGCCGGCCATGTCGTCGTCATAGTTGTTGAACTCAAAGGGCGTTCCCACCAGATTGTTGACGATGTGCGTGTTGCTGCCGTAGTCCGCCATCTGCTGCTGCTGCAGGGACATGGCCATGCCGCTGCCTCCCGCACTAGCTCCTCGGCCACGTCCTCGTCCCCTGCCTCTACCCCTCCCCTGGCCACCTGCACCTCCGCTTCCTCGCGGGGCCCGCTGCCTGGGCTTGCCCTGCAGCGTGTGCGTCTGCGGGTCGTACTTTGTGGGCGGCAAGGCTACCACGGGGGGCGGTGCTGGCGGTGTGGGTGGCTGCAGAGGCTGCCTGGGCGACTTTCCTGGTGATTTGCCCTGCGGCAATTGTGGGGACTTGTGCGACTGCTTCTTGGCTGAGCCTCCACTGATGCTGCTGCTCCTCTTGCTGGGCGAATCCTTCGGGGCAGCAACTGGCACTGGCACTTGGACTGGCGGGGTGGGTGGCATCATCGAGGCGGCTGCCTCAGCACAGCTGCTTAGTAGCTGGCCAGGATACGAAGGCATTTTGCCGGCCACATCCACCGGGGATGAAGTCATGGCGAGCTGCTGCTGCTGGTGATTTGGCGTCGTCTGAACGGGAACGGGAACGGGCACGGGTGGCAGGGCAGGCTGTGGCACGGGCAGCATGCCCAGACTGGGCGTGGAGTAGGGCGTCCCCGAGAACTGAGTGGCGGCCTGAGGCGAAGGACCCACTCCGCCTACTCCAACGACTCCTCCAACAGTGCCGTTGCCATACAGGCTGGGCGACGATTCCGTTGGCGTTGCCTGCGGATGCGGATGCATCATGGCCGCCAGCTGGGGATAGATGCCACCGTTGTACTGGCTGTTGGGCGTTCTCTGCTGCTGATGCGTTGGCGTCGTCTGTTGTTGCTGGGCAGGAGTGGGGTTGAACATGGGCATGGCATCGATGCCATTCACCAATGGTGCATGGTTGAAGGGCGGCCCCGCGCTCGGAGCATTGCCCGGCGGTCCGCCATTGCCGCTGGGATAGTTGTTGAAGAAGTTCTTGCAGCTCTCCAGCTGGGCGAGGGTGCGGGCAGCCGATGCCGCCGCAGCTGCAACTGCCGCCGGCGGCGGAGGAGGATCGTTCGACTCGGACACTGAGCTCGGCGAGCTGCTTCTCCGCTCGGCGATCAGATCGTTTTCGTTCCACGGAATCCTGCCGAACGGCGACTGCATGCGCGTGTTCTCGTCATAGTCGGTCATCTTGTTGTTGTTTTGGCCACCGGCGCTGCCTCCACCCGCTCCCGATTGCCCTGATTGCGTGGGCACAGCCGCTGCTCCACGGTAGCTGCCCAGAGTGTTCTTTCCCGCCGCCGCCGCCGCAAGGTCCACAAAGTCGGGCGTGGCTCCAGGTGGTCCAGCACCTGCACCACCGCCGCCATTGCTGGACAGCGGACAGGCTCCCTTCTGCAAGGGCGACTTGTCCAGGAAGAGACTCAGCGAAGGCGCCTGCTGGGCATTGCCAAAGTTCACCTGGAAGTTGCCACTGGCTGCCCCCAGATTGTTGGCGTTGTTGGTGGGCGTGGCATTTGGCGTGTTGGTCAGGCTGTTGGCATAGCTGCCACTGTTGGCCGTCATGGGCGAGTCCTTGATGGTCAGCGAGGCCACCGAGTTGGGTCCCGAAGAGTTGCCATAAAGACAGGCCTGCGACTGTTGCTGCTGCTGTTGTAGTTGCTGCTGCTGCTGCTGCTGTTCCTTCTGGGCGTGGATGATATCCTCCGGATCAGCAGCATTGTGAAAGGGAAACACCGAGGGTATCTGTGGTGTGGGGGGCAACAAGTCCACTGCCTCCTTGGAGCAGCAGTCATCCTGCTGCTTCCGCTTTGTCTTGCGCAGTTTCTCCAGAAGGTTTCTAGTGGCCTGCGCGCTGTCCTCCTCGCAGATCTCCTTGGCACCCCGGCTGTCCATGCCGGCGCCGAGGAGACCCATGTGACCCGGATTGGGGGGATTCAGAACGCTGGCCAGGCTCGAGGCAAAGTTGTTGGCAAACTTGCTGTCCTCCATCTCGAGTATGGTGTCCACAATGGGTTCCAGGACACACCGGCCGGAGCCAGGCGGACCAAGGTGATCGATGATGGGAGTGGCATGGTGCGGCGGCAGCAACTGCTGCTGTTGGATGGATGCCGTGGCTGCTTCGTTTGCTGGGGAATGCACAAGTAGAGGAGGAGGCAAAGACTGATCCACCGGCTGCACCTGCACCTGCTGCTGCTGCTGCTGATCCCCGCCCGAGTTGGCCGAGTTGGAGTCTAGTTCTATAATCTCGGGCGGATCGGGTGGAATAACTGTGACAGCTGGCGAGGATGTGGAGGCGGAATACTTGCTGGCATTCGCCAGCAGCTCGTTCTTGCGCTCCTCCTCCAGCTCGCGGGCCATTTCCATCTCATTGAGCAGGTGCTGGGTGTGGTGCGTGTGCTCCTCGTCCAGCTCGTGGCTGCGCCGCCTCCTTCGCCGTCTGGAGCGCCAGCGTATGCGCCGGCGCTCGCTGAGATCGCTGCCAGCATCGGACAATTCGTCGTCATTGGAGGTGGGCGTGGGAGTCGGTGAGGCAGGCAGAGGAGCAGCTGGCGGACGCTCGTCATCGATGATGTCTGCCAGCTTGCTGGCGCTGGCCGAGAGTTGGGTATGCGTGGGCACTATGGTCAGCTCCTCATCGATGTCCATGGGCAGTTCGCCGGCCTCGGCAGCAGTCTCCGGCTCTGGATCGGGTTCAGACTGCGGCGCCTTCGACTCCAGTTCAGGCAGGCGGTTGGCGGTGGCTGGCTCCTGCTCCTGCTCTTGACCCTTCTGGGCTGGTCTTGGCGGCGTGGGAGACTTGGGTGGCGCGGAATTGTTCATCTGTTGCTGCTTCTTGTTGAGAAGCTTGTCCAGTGCGCTGGTCGCCTTGCCACTGGCCGCCTTCCTTTGGTTAATCTCGTGCTCCAGGTTCGGTAGCTTCTTGGGCGAGGACGATTCATCCGCTCGAGACTTGCGACGCGAGGAGGAGGAGGGTGTCTTCTCCGGTGACGATTTGACTGTGGGCGAGGGAGGGCGAGATTTTGAGCCACGCGTTGCCCTCTTGGTGGACTGTTCCGACGGCTGCTTGGCAGCGCTCTCATCCAAGGAGCTTTGGCGACCTGGACGTTGCAGTTGTGCTGGCGCCTTGGGGGATACATCCTCGGAAGCTGGCTTCTGCGTTGCTCTCTTTGGCGATTTCGTCGTGGTGGAGTTCTGACGCGTTCGAAGGGCTGGTGGCGTGGGTAGAGGCGCTTGCGGAGCTGGAGGTTTGTCCACAGACTTGCGAGGTGAACGCTTTGGCACATTGAAGGGATCAGGCACGGGCACAGCTACTGGCACCGTCACAGATGTGGCCTGAGCTGGCTTTTCAGCATCGCTGGCCTGCGACTCGCTATCGGAGTCGCTGCCACTGCCACTGGAGCCACTGCTGCCCGAGCTGCTGGAGGAACTGGAACTGTCGCTGTCGCCGGAACTAGAGCTTGAGAGATTGGGAGCAGCCACGCGACGCTTGACTTGCGTGGCCGCTGCTGCAGGAGTCGTCTTGACTGGCGTCACCAGGACATCCTCCTTGGACCTTCTTCTATTCCCTGAGCTGGTTTCCTTTGGCGTGGCAGATGCGGGCTCCTTCAAGGAGGTTCTCCTGGTCGGCTTGACTGGTGTGGTTGGTGGTGCACCAGTTGCCGCCGGCTCCTTCTCCTTCTCCTTCTCCACCTCATTCGTGGTCAGTGGGAAGGCCTCCTGCACCGGCTTGCTGCTCTTTAGCTGCTCGGCCGCCTTCTTGGCCGCTTGGCGTTGGGGAACCAGCGACACGGCAAAGTTGGACTTGGCGGCTGAGGCTGGCAGACTGGCCGAAGGCTTTGCTTCAGTGGTGGGCGCGGGAGTTGGCTTCTCTTTGGGAGGCTGTGGTGGCCCCTCTCTGGGCACTTTGGGTGGTCTGCCCCGCTTGCCGCGTTCTGCCGGCGCGCTGTCCGTTCCCTTGGCCGCCTGCTTTTGTGCCTGCTGCTCCTTGGGCCGACCCTTTTCGAGACTGGTCTTAGTGTCCGCGGACGAGGAGCCCGATTCCTTCGGCTTCTGGCTTTTGCCACTGGCCGAGGTCGCAGTGGAGTTCGGTTCTGGCTCCCTCACCCGCTCGTTGACCTCCGGCTGGAGGAGTGCCGCGGCGAGATTCGTGGAACGCATGTTCTCCGAGGCCTTCTTGGCCGCCTGCCGCTGTGGCACCACCAGCAGGTCTGCCGGATACGGCAGCTTGGCATTGGAGTTTGTCTTGGATTTGACGCTGGCAGGAGGTGCCTCCTTCGCATCCTTGGCTTCACGCGCGGAGGACTTGGCCTTGGCTGGCGGCACACGAGGAGTTGACGTTGCCACTGCTGTTCCCGGCACAAACTCCTTCATGGCCGCCTTGGTCCTGATCGTCTGCTGGTTCTGTGAGTCACTCACATTGCTCTCCGCCGCCGCCTGCTCCTCCCGATCGGGATCCTTTTCCTGGGCCGAGGAACTGCTCTCCGAGTCGGAGTATATGTGCTGGCCCATCTTGCGATTGGCGAGAGACGCTCGGCCGCCGGGCTGGCGCTCGGTGCCCCTCAGAGGCAGCAGCTCTTCACTTTCGTCGCTCGACAGGCTCTCCTCTGCATCCCTGTCCATTTGGGCCAGTCCCCGTGTGGCGGCTGCTGTTGTCGTGGACAGTTTTCTTCTCGCCGCTGCCGCTGCCTCGGCACTCGACTTGGATGACTTAGTGGGCTGGCTGGAGGCGTTAAGGGGGGTCCTGCTGCTGCTGATAGGTACTGGTTTGCTGTTGACTGGCTCATTCCGTCTCCGCCGGCGGTCGTTGTCGTCGTCCTCGCTGGAGCTGCTGCTGCCAGACCTGGAATCCGGAGACGCTGCAGACGCACCCGCAGACGCTTCAGTTTGACGACGCTGTCGCTGCTTCTGCCGCTGCTCCACGGACCGGGCGTAGCTCTGCTTCTTGAGGGGACTGGCTCCCGCTGATGACTTGCGCCTGGAGGCAGTGCTGGAGCTGCTATCGCTGCCCGACTCACTGCCCGAGGAGCTGTCGGAGCTGCTGCTGCCATTCGCCGAGCTGGTATCACCCGATGACGAACTGCCGCTTGACGAATGGGAGGACGCTCCGCTGTTTTGAGGGCGAACCAGCGCTGGATTAATTCTGTTGTGGGTCGACGTCGCCGTCGCCGCCTCGCTCTTCGAGGCACGCCTCCCTGAAGGCAGTTTCCCGGGCGGCGAGCCCCGCACCTTGGCGGCAGAGGGAACGCCTTTCCCCGCCACCGTCGTCGTCGTGGCTGGCTTTTCGGGTGAGGAGGTGCGCGAGGAGCTGAGGGCGCCATTGTTGAGCTTCTTGCTAGGCGACCCTTTGGCCACCTGCTGCTGCTGCTTGCGTTTGGTGGGAGACTGGGATGCTCGGCCACGAGCCTGCTTGTTACCCTGCTGCAGTTTGCCCATCAGCTGCTCGAGGATGTACTTCAAGTCCTTGTACTGCGCCGGCACAGTTTGTCCTCCAGCCGAGCTATAGAAGCGATCGTACAAAGTGGGTCCATCGTTCGCGTAGATCACGGCCTCCAGATCCATGGCGGGGCGCTGCCTCTCGTCTGGCTTGGACTGCAGCTGCTGTTGCTGCTGCCTCTCCGAGCGCATCTCGTCGAGCACGCCCAGCTGCTTGTAGAAGACTTGCTCGCGCAGCTTGAACAGCGAGCGCGACAGCTTCTCCCGGCGACTGACCATGTAGCAGAGATTGCGCACTCGCTCCAAGTCCTGACGCAGGTGGACCACCAGCTTGTGGTTCTCCAGGTCCTGCTGCTCCTGCTTGCGGGCAATCATCTCCACGTCCTCGGACTTGGGCGGGATCAGCTCGCGGTTGTGTCGCGACTTGCGCTTGAGCTTCCAGTAGTTGTAGATGGCAATGATGGCGTCGTCGTCGACATCGAACAGGTGGCAGCTGATGTCGTTGATGTTCACGTGCTTATCAAACTCGGCCTCCACCTCCTGGAAGGAAAAGGAAAGGGAAAGTCATAGTCAGTGAGTTGACCCCGCAAAATGCTGCCGTCCTGTCGTCCGAGTTTGCTACTAACCTGTAGCCTCTGGGCCCTGGCCTGGTTGCGTTCCTCGGAGGTCATGCTGTCGTTCTTGCGGTGATTCTTTCGCCTGCGCGGATCCTCGAGGCCTGCCAAGCCCGAGGCATGATGGCCATCATCGGCCTTGCTCATGCCGCTGCCGTATTTGTTCGCCTTGTGCATGGCACTGGCCACTGAGGCACTGCCTCCATGGCCGGCACTCTCCTTCTTGCCCTTGCTCATGCTGTGCTTCTGGCAATAGGAGCGCAGCTTGACCCCGTCCTCGGCATTGCCCTCCTCGATGATGGCACGCATCTCCAGGCCGTGCTGGAACGCACAGGTCACGTGGTAGGCTGTCTTGCAGGGCTTCACCGAGCACTGGATGCAGCTGCCCACCCGCTTCCGGCAGAGGACGCAGATTAAAGACCAGCGCGATTGGGGAATGCTCGAGATTTTTGTAATCGGCTCCATGCGATCCACACACCCGATGCTGACCTCGGGGATCCAGAGGGCGCAGGAGACGTGGGCCCAGTGCTTGCCTGACTTGTTGGACTTCATGGCGCCGCCCTTGTTCGGACAGAGCACGCAGTCTGGCTTGATGCCCATCGAACACGTCCGACATAGCCATTGTCCTGGAAGAATGAAGTCTAATAAGAGTCTGAGGGGCTTCTGCCGCAACCCGGATAAGGCTTACCTGATGGAATTGCCGTTATGCCGTAACAGGCCTGGTGCACGCAGATATTGCAATTATCACAGAATACCATTTCGTTGGCCTCCTCGGAGTCGGGCGAGCGGCAGACATCGCAGATGACATTCTCATCAAACTCAATGCCCAAGCCCTCCTCCTGCTTAAGTATGACTTGTATCTGTTCCCAGCAACGAACCTGGCAAAGAGTCAGAGTCAGATTTAGCGTCAGGAGATGGTTTGGATAGATCCTGGGACAACTCACCTCCAGCTCCTCGATGACGCGCTCGAACTGCGTCTCGTTAATGGGAAAAGCACCGCATTGGGCACGATCGCCGTTGTAGAGGCGCAGCCAGGCCTCATCAATGGGATCTATGTCATAGGCACACGTGTTCTCCGCCAGGGCCACGACATTCGTCAGGTAGTGCAGCTCCGGCGTGTAGTGCTCGTCTTTGGTAATGCGCAGATAGCGATTCTTCGGACTGAAAAGCAAGAGTTTGGGATTTATATTCAACCCGAGGCTGGGCAGGGTTCAACTCACAGCTTAAAGTCGTGTGCTGGCGACACAATAGGCTCGGACAGAACGTAGACGCAGGGCTCGGGGAGAGAGTCGGGATTGACGGGCACCTGGACGCCCTTCTCCCACTCCTGCTTCCACTGGTCCGTCACTATTAAATACTCGTAGTTGGCCAACGGCTCAGAGTCTGGCAATTTCATTGCGCTAATGAGATCCTTGCTGCAGAACGAAATTAAAAGTAGAGTCAGAAGATGAGTTCAGAGGATGAGCTACAATTCCTTACCGATAGAGTTCAGCTGGGGCTTCTGTTGAGCTGCGATTGTAGATGCTCGACATCTTGATGTCCGCCACAGATCTTGCCTGCCACGACGAGCTGCTCGTACTCGCACCCTGCGACTTGCACGACTTGCTCGCCGACTTGCTTGCCAGCTTCGTTGACTTGGATTTGCTGGCGACGGCTCTTCCTCCTTCGCTTCCTCCTGCCATCTCGGGCCCCGGCTCCCGGTCCCGCTCCCCCTGTTGCTCCCCATGCTTGTTACTGTTACTGCTCAGAGGTAGACCTAGAACCCTCTCTAAGCCAGCGCCCGTTGTTTCACACGCTGTGGAGGATGCTGCTGCAGCGGCGGCGGCAGCGGCAGCCACTGCTGCCGTGCTTGCTCCATTGGGCGGCCTGCCTTTGCGCCGCTTGGTGGGCGGAGGCTGGGGCTCAACATCCTTACGCTGCTGCTGCTGCGGCGGCGGATGGTGCGACTGGTGGTGATGCTGATTACCACGCTTACCTCTTTGTGACATTTTTCATTGGTGTTGAGTTGGTTTTGTGTGAGTTTATTCCTCGAGTGGTACCTTGTCCCTGTGTCTTGTGCTTGTTAGAGAACGGGTTCTGTGCTGCAAGACCTGGTGGGGGATGGTAGAGGGTGTCCACCTGGCGATGAGTACAGGGATCAAGGGGATGGCAATTGGGAGTACTCACTACATGCTTAAGGCCACAGTTGACGACACCACACCGGCTGCTGCTGCTGCTGCTGCGCTCTCGTGGCTGTGGTGCGATTGTGCTTCTTGGTGTGCCGCCCTGGGTGCCCCTTGGACATGGACGCCGCTGCTGCCCCAGCCCTGATATCCAGTAGCGACGCCACTTTGCAGTCCTGTGTGCTCCGCACGCTCCTCGGGCGAGTTAATCCACTCCCACGCTCCTTTCCGCTCGTCTTCCTTTTGTTATTGTTGTTCGTTGTTTTTGCACACACACACACACCTTTGTGCGTTTCGCGTTTCTGCTCTTCCGACGCAGTGTTTTTTGCTTGCGCTTCACTATTTCAGTTTATCGCCGAGCATCTGCTGGAGCTGCTGTGTCTGGTTGTTTGCAATTAGACATAAGAATTACATTAATCACTGATTAGCGGGCGCGTTTCAATTTCCACATTTTTATGTCCATTCCCTGTGTGTTTTCACACACACCGAAAATACACAAAAAATATAGAAAAACGCTCTGACCGCCGGTCAGTTGCTGGTGGCTACGACACTCACTGCCGTCCTCTCGCTCGCACGCAGCACGCTCGTTAAGGGCGCGCTTACTAGGAGCGTAAGTGCGAGCGGGAGGCATGCAGGTGGCGCGTGTGTTGCATTCGCCAGCTTCTACTCGGCAGCCAGCCGTCGTCCTCCTCTGTTTCTCCACTGCTCGCATGCAATCATAGTTTTTTTTTGCAGTTTTTTCACTTTTTATTGCACGAAATTTATTTATTATTGCAAACTGCCCGCCGCGGCATCCGACTATGCCTGCTAGCACTCCCTAACACACCCCAAAACACCCACAACGGGTCGCTACCTTTGCACAGTCTTGGGGGAGTTGGATTTTGTTATATATTTTTATACATTTGGGTTTTTTGCCGCCGCAGACACACACGCGAGGTACTTGTTACTGGACAAGGGCGAGCGGCCACCTTGCATTTCGCGCAGCGTTTGTTTCAAACTCACGTTTCGCGATATTGAATTTGCATTCGCAAGAATTACAATTTTTATGATTATTTACAAGATTTTCCACAGATTTTTCTCAGATCGCCGCCATGATGGTTTATGTGTGACCAGCTGAAATCAGCAATTTTTGCTTAATATATGAATTTCATACATATGAGTTTCATACATATGAGTTGCTCTAGCCCTTGGCGTTGCCAGAATGGGGTATTAAAATGTAGGAAAAAAAGGAAAAATGTAGGGAAAAACAATTAACCGCGCATGGGACTTGCGATTTTATTGCAGATGGGCAATGGTTTTATAATCCCAAAAACACACATTTCAATTAATAATACAGCAACGACCCCAAAATTAAAATGATGGAAACACAGATTTATGTGTGACCAGCTGCCGTGATTTTTGCTTAATTTAAGCGTTATACACAAAAAAACAGGCGAGCACACTTTTTGCGCGATATATACATACATATATACAGATTCTCTTTGGTTTAAACATTTAGCGGGTGGGTGGAAGTCAGTAGTAGTTACCGCTGACCCGTTCGAACCGCTAGACACGACTCCGACACGCGCAGCGACGGCCCGCAGGAAACCAGCGTAAATCCCACTCTCTCTCTTCGGGCGATAAACAAAAACACTTGAAGAAAAACAATGAAGGTCTGCTGCATTGGCGCGGGATATGTCGGAGGCCCCACCTGCGCGGTGATGGCACTCAAGTGTCCCGACATAGTCATTACCCTGGTAGACAAGAGCAGCGAGCGGATTGCCCAGTGGAATTCGGATAAATTACCCATTTACGAGGTGCGTTTTTCAATTGAGTGTACATAGGAAGCGTCCATGTGCCAGTGCCTGCGCGCGTGTGTGTGTGCGAGAGGGAAAAGGAGGGTGGTATAAAATGTGTGCTTGCTCACGCCTTGGCCTTGCAGTTTCTCTTCAGTTTTTGTTTTTCTTTTCGGGTTTCCACTAATCCTAAACAAACAAGACATCAATCAAACTGGAGATCCGTCGAGAAGAAGACCAACAAACGTCGTTGACCGCTCAATGCTTAAGGGCCCTCTTCTTCCCACCAAAACAAACCAGTTTCCCATGCACTGCAAGAATTTCCGATCGGAAACTGTGATTTGCTGTGTTATCTTAATGGGAGAACCAATAGGAAGTGATTTTTAAACAAAAATTGGGATGTATGGTGCTGAAAAATTATTGCAATAATGAAACAAACCACCTAATAGATGGCAAATATTTATATATTATTTGAATTAATTCAAATTACTTGGTTGTATTCTCGCAGTGTGCACATACTCTTCACTTGAACAGATCAGTGCGTGCCTCGCATTTTCTGAGCTCACTCAGGTGCCTTGGCCACTACTAGTTGGCCCACAACAAGGTGAATGGGCACTCAGTCAGTCAGTCCCCGGTTTTTGGCGGCCATTAGTCATTCATGTAGATATGGGCAGCCAAAACAATCTATAAAACTCACACATAGAGCCCTAGAGATGATGGCAGAAATATGATTTGGGAAGGAAAACTAGCGTGGGAATCGATTTTACTTTTCAGACGGCGTAACAGGCCTCGCTCGATTTCGGAAGCCATAAGGTGTAAGCTGCTTTCCGGGAGATTTCAGCCTGTGTCACTCACTACCTCTCACTTTCGCATTTCCGCCCTGGCTTCCGCCTGCCCTCATTCTACAGAGAGCTTCGGCAACGGCTCGATTCTTCGCACTTGGCTACTCTGTTTCCCCTTATCGGGGTCTGCGCCAAAACAGAGTCGCAGTCGCGGGAGCAGATAAGCACGAGGCGTTAGGCGGGCACACATTAGATGGAAATTGTCCAATTACCCACGTTCGTGGCAAACACACAGAGTATCTTCCCCTCCTCCCCTACCCCCTTCACTCACTCTATGTGGAAAAAAACGCCAACAAAAATATATATACAAACGTTATTACAGTCAAACTATTATGACTTGGAAAAGGCTATCTTTCTGTTTTTTTTTTTTTTATTATTTTTTGTTTGGGTTTTTCTTTTCAAACCCCTTTCTATCGGAACAATAGTTTCGTTCTAGGGGGGAGATTATACATTTTGCTTTCATTATGTTGATTAGGGTATTTATAGAATAATGACATTAGAAGCTATTGCTTAATTTACAATCAGTATTATTTTCTCAGAAAACAGACGTTTATTATTAAAAAAAATCTTCGCTCTTGATTACTCAGTTTAAAGAAAAAGCCACAGCCCGGCAATGATTACTTTTTGTTTAAAGAAAATAAAGGCATTTCCGATTAAAAACCCTTAACAAAAATTCTAAAAAAAACCCTGCTTAATTTCAATTCTCAATTAATTAACCGCAAAGCTTGATAAACCATAATAATATTATAATATTCGCATACACCGTATGCGTTTCAAGACCTGTACAAGTTAGAGATGTTCGCCTGTTACAGACAAACAGACTTATAATATTTTATGAGCACACAGAAGCGATGGCCGCAGAGGCCGACTGGCCTGGGGCTGGCAGCATTCCACTCTTGCTATTGATATTCACTTACCCAGATTGCATCATCGGCGGCAAACATGGTCATAACTTGTAGTGCCTGCAATGCAATTTGCTGGAAAACTCAAAAGAGGCCTTGTCAGCCCTTGTCATTGACATCCTTCCGCTTGTTTTTCCACATTTGCACAATTGGCTAGCTTTTTTATCTACTTTTTCGCTTATTGTCTGTGTACTCATTGTTGTCTTGCTCGTTTTGCCATCTCTATAAATTATCGGGCTGATAGCTTGAAGACCTTTCACTCAATATTTCCAAAGATAGATCAGTTTAGATGATGCCCACATTTCGCCAAAAGCACTTATTAACACCTGCCTCACCTCGGCAGCAATCCATATGCAAATTTCTCTCCACACCAAACGAGTTCAATGAACACTCAATACCCAAATCGAATCAAAAACGGAAATAAGTCTGAATGA
Organism: Drosophila ogumai; assembly: GCA_018904815.1. Classification (NCBI taxonomy): domain Eukaryota; kingdom Metazoa; phylum Arthropoda; class Insecta; order Diptera; family Drosophilidae; genus Drosophila; species Drosophila ogumai. The sequence goes on from JAEIIJ010004042.1 coordinate 32,515, forward strand.
AGATGGGAATAAGGGGAGAAAAAAGAATTCGTGTGAATAAATCTCAAGCGTGAGATGTCATGGGAAGATCCGATACCATCACTTATTAATTAATCGCTAAACGCTTTGAAACTGAATCACTCAAAGTGCTATTTCGGCACGTAAACACCAGCCACAGCGGGTTAATTGCAGATAGCTTTCATAGGAAACGGAATCGGATAACAGCACCCCTCCATGTAAAACAATCTTATCTACGACGAAGAAGGAAACGTCACCAACTGACTGCTGGGTGGATCGTGATTGGCATTTCAAGAGAAAAAACAAATCTAGGCCAACGACTTGTACAATTTGTATATTTGAATTTTTCTGTCTTTTAGCCCGGCCTCGATGACGTGGTAAAAAAGTGCCGCAACGTTAATTTGTTCTTCTCCACGGACATTGAGACGGCCATCAAGGAAGCGGACCTCATCTTCATCTCGGTGAACACGCCTACAAAGACCTGCGGCAATGGCAAGGGTAAGAACATATAAGGAGACAATTTAAGAAATAAGATGCAAAACGAGCAGGTTTTTTGATTAAACAAAATCGTAGCCTAAAAAAAACCCTATGGCGAAACCTTGTATCAACTTTGGTTCAGGATGTTTTCTGAATTAAATACCTCCAGTAACAATTTCCATAATTCCCAGGACGAGCGGCGGATCTCAAGTATGTGGAGAGTGCTGCCCGGATGATTGCCGAGATTGCGCAGTCCAACAAGATTGTGGTGGAGAAGAGCACGGTGCCAGTGCGGGCAGCGGAGAGCATCATGCACATCCTGCGGGCGAATCAGAAGCCCGGCATCCACTACGATATTCTATCCAATCCGGAGTTCCTGGCCGAAGGCACTGCCATCAATGATCTGCTCAATGCTGATCGAGTCCTAATCGGCGGCGAGGAAACGCCCGAGGGCCATCAGGCGGTGGAGAAGCTGTCGTGGATCTACGAGCACTGGATACCCAAGCAGCACATCCTCACCACGAATACGTGGAGCAGTGAGCTGTCCAAGCTGGCGGCTAATGCCTTTCTGGCTCAGCGCATCTCCAGCATCAATTCGCTGTCCGCTGTTTGCGAGGCCACCGGGGCCGATGTCTCCGAGGTGGCACGGGCCGTCGGTCTGGATTCCCGCATCGGTTCCAAGTTCCTGCAGGCCTCCGTGGGCTTCGGCGGCAGCTGCTTCCAGAAGGACATCCTCAACCTGATCTACATCTGCGAGAACCTCAACCTGCCGGAGGTGGCCGCCTACTGGCAACAGGTGATCGACATGAATGACTATCAAAAGAGGCGGTTCTCGCAGAAGATCATCGAGAGTCTTTTCAACACGGTTTCGGACAAGCGGATAGCCATCCTTGGGTTTGCCTTCAAGAAGAATACGGGAGACACACGCGAAACGGCAGCAATTACCGTCTGCCAAACGCTGCTCGAGGAGGGCGCCAAGCTGGACATTTACGACCCCAAGGTGGAGCCCGAACAGATCATTGACGACCTCACGCATCCCACGGTCACGGAATCGCCGGAGAATGTCAAGAAGGCGGTGCAGATCCACAGCGATCCCTACAGTGCGGTGAGAGCCACGCATGCGCTGGTCATCTGCACCGAGTGGGACGAGTTTGTGGACCTGGACTTCAAGCGCATCTACCAGTCCATGATGAAGCCGGCGTACATCTTTGACGGCCGGAAAATCCTCGATCACGAGCGGCTGCAGCAGATCGGCTTCCATGTCCAGACCATTGGCAAGAAGTACCAGCGCGCCGGACTGCTCAGGTCGTGGGGCATTGTGCCGCAGCTATAGGCGCGGCGGACGACGACGGTGAAGGAGGAGGGGGTGGTGGCATTTACACTTAAAGTTGGCGAAATTTCCAGTATTTGCGAGACGAAATTGTAAATATCCAGAGAGTCTGAGATATTTTATCAGGCTTTCCTCTCGATATGCAATCCCTGCGTTGAACGATTTATGGGACAAAGATAGTCTGACGAAGATTCTAAGCAACTAAAGTAAAGTAATAGTTATTGTATCAACTTCAAGCTTAAATGAAATCTAGAAAAGTTCTCGCAGTCCAATTAAATTTATGTTTGAAGTTTAAAGCTTTTAAGTAGCTCCCAAAAACCTAAGTAATCAATTTTAATGTTCACTTTTTATTAGGTTTTAATGAGACCCCTTTTGTATATATTTGTAGCAAGCTAAAAGCACTTTTATCAAAGGCAAAACTGGAGCTTCTTCGAGTCTGTAACTTTTTATTCTTAATCTTGAATTCAACCCCGACCCAAGAGATCTGTAAAGTATTCAGCTCAGCTAGAACCGTATTTGTATTCCTATTCCTGCGCCGATCCGCCACTCGAGGATCTGGCAGTTGCAATATTAAAGCCGCCGCGGGCCTAAACCTCTTCTGCGGCGGTTCAATAATAAAAAATAAAGCATTTACACCAAGAATGTAAATTTTATAACAAATAACAAGTTTATGTATTTTACTAGAAGGGTTTCCTCTTGACTATCTGTCGGTACCAGAGGAAGCTGGTGGCCGCCGACAAACTGAACCAGGTGACCAGGTACGACAGGTGATCGTTGCGCATGGTTACACGGGTTTGGCCACCAATGGGACCGTTCTTGGCTGCCTGTGCATCGTAGATGGCATCCAGGAACACGGGCGCCGCGCCGGTTGAGGCGGACATGCGTGGCAGGTCGCGATACAGGTAGACATTGCCTCCCTTATGGTCGGGAGTGAATTGAGGACGCGATTCTCCCTTGCGCACCACGGCTGTCAGCTCCACTTCCGACTTTGGCTGGCCCAGGGGACGGGTTTCCGGCTCCACTTGCTTGCGGGAGACCCAGCCGCGATTAACAAGCACAATGTCACTGTGGGAAAAGATGAATTAGTTCAGTTAATCGAAGGATTTCCTCTGTGGAGTGGCTTACTCTCTGTCAGCCAGCTGAAAGGGCGTAACTATTAGATAACCATTGCCGGAATCCCGCTGAGAAAACAGCCCTCCTTGGGTCTCCACGCCATCCGGACGGATCAGCGACCTGGGACCCATTCGCATCTCTTTGTCGTGCAGGAAGCGACCACGGATCTTGACCAGGCGGTACTCCATGTGTGCCAAATCGCTGAGACTGCAAATATTACTCTGGTTTGAGGGAGATATTTGTGGTGTATGTGGATATTACTCATCCGGCAGGGCAACTGGCGTCGCGCTCAACTGCTCGTTTAGGTCCTTGATCAACTGCTCCTTCCAAATCTTGCGCTTCACTTGCCAGACGCCCAAGCCGAAGGTGGTGGCGGGTATGAGCTGAAATCGGTGGAGACACTCGGTATTCATGTGGCCAAAAGGATAAGCTATTACCCACTAGCAGGAACCATCCCAAGGCGGTGATCTTCTCCTTGTCCTTGGCCGCCGGCGAGGGAATACTGGTGTTCCAATCCATTCGCACTCGCTGTTGTGTCATCTTTCTGGTGACCAACTGCAGGGTTGGCATGTTGGGTGCTTTCAGCCTGGAGCCGGCCACTTGGCGGCACATTATATGGCTCAAACGAAGCATTTTGGGCTTAGTCTTCACTTTTACCGCTTCGGAGGTGTCAATTAACAGTTTACTGTTACGTACTCTCTACGCCCGAGTTGGCAGCCCCGTGCGAGCAGCTGTTTTTGGCTGTTGTCGCGTGCAATTGGTTTTTTTAACCGATTTTGTTTTTAACAAATTTAGTTAATTATTTAAAATGCTGTGCACTCGGGCAGTGGCACGACTAGCCGGAAGTGTAGCCAGCAAAACATGGGTAAGTTGAAATGGGTAGTAAATCATGCCTCTAATTCAACATGTAAATTTAAATGCACCTCAAGTCTTATATAAACGCGAGGTTTAACTTTATTTTTACCCATTTTACAGGTAACACAGTCGCCAATAAGGCAAACTCCTTTGATATTGGGAACATTCGATCAATCCTGCCGCTTGTGCTCCTCCACCGGCGTTGTAGATAGCCCAAATAAGACAAAGCCCGACCCAGGAGCAGCACCCGGAGCCGCGGAAGGCGGCGGCATTCTGAAGCGAGTGCTGACCAAAGTAGGATTTACACCCAACACAAAAGCTGTAGGTCACAAATACCCCTCAAAATCTGGAATCTTTAAAACCATATCTTCCTTGTTTTTAGCGCCTCAAGGTAAGCAGCCATCTGCTGTACGAGAGCGTGGCCGACAAGATCAACTATGTGGTGTTCTTTCGCGACTTCAATCTGCCCAATACCTTCAACTCCTGGTTCCTCGTAACGGAGCTGCATGTGTGGCTCCTGCTGATGCGCTCCATGGCGGAGGGTTCGGAGACAGGTGAGGATGGACGTTTCCTGCGCAACTGCATCGTGGAGGCCATGTGGGGCGATGTTAACACGCGTGCCAAGAAGTTGGGAGTGAGTTTTTTGAGCAGCGAGTGATTCTCTAGCTAACTCTCGTTATCTTCTTACAGGCCCACAATCCTTCCCGCACCCGACAACAGATAGAAACGTTATCTGAGCAGTTTCAAGCAGCTCTCATTGCCTACGACGAGGGCATCATGTCGGACGACCGTGTACTGGCCTCCGCCCTGTGGCGACGCTTCTTCGAGATGAACTGCGAGGACTACGCCCAGATCGAGCGGCTGGTGAAGTATGTTCGCCAGCAGGCGGCCATGCTGGACAGTTTGCCGCGCGATCAGTTCATCATCAAGCCCAAGGTGGCCTGGCTGGATCTGGACAAGTGCAAGGTGTAGTCTAAGTCTATGTTTTTTAATAAAGTTAAAGAGAGTATGTAAAGCTATATGACCAGGTCCTCCACGGACTGATTACTTAAGGCACGCAACTGGCACTTGAGCAGAAAGGCGGTGATTCTGCGCTCCGCCCGCTTTCGCTGGGGTTCCGTGAGCTGGGCGAGCACTTGGTCCATCTGGAGGTAGCTGCTTCTTGGGGAGAGTATCTGCGCTGGTTGGGGCTCCTCTTCCTCCTCGTATATGATCTCTTCCTGGATGATCTGCTCGCTGGGCTCCTCGACGATCTCCTCTATGATAAACGTGCTTGGTGTTTGCGTTATTTCCCCGTCTTCGTACGTCTCCCACAGAAACTGAACGGTGGTTTCTTTTTCGCTAATCTCCGTGGCCTCTTTGCCTGGGGAATCCTTGGATTTGGCTTTGCTTCTGGCTTTGGGGCGCGGCTGGCTGTCGGCCAGGAATCGGAGGCGGTTCAGGTAGGGCCAGGTGGAGCCACTGGTGTCTGCCCGGCGAAACTCCTTGCGGAACTGGTAGTGGAGGTTGTTCCAGCGCATCAGGCAGAAGTCCACTGGGGAGGGGTAGATTGGTCAGACGGATTCTTGGGATAGGTTCGGGATGCTCACCATCGCAACCCATTTTGTGCGAAATCTGGGCCCAAATATCCGTTTTGGCCTTCATGGCTTCGTAGTTCGAGAGTCCGGATCGTTTGTACAGCACGGGATTGGGCTCTACCAAGGAAATGAGCTTGAAGTCGAAGGGCCGGTTCTTCTTGTAGCTGGTCCTCATTTTTTTTTAAATATTAAGTTGCTTCTTTTTTTTTTATATATAAAACAGGGAATTTGTTAACTCCAGGATTCCTAAATATCTTGTGTTACGACCTGTTGTTTATGCCATGTTTCTTTACCACGCAGTACAGTGAGCTTTCGATTGATACGATAATTTAGCATGCGAACAACATAAGAAACAAAACAAAAATGTTTAAATGTAAATTATTAACTTCATTTTAATTAGATGAGTTTATATAGTTAATTATTTTTATACATTTTAAGTTAAACGTTGTTATTTAATTAATAATGCTATCGAGTGATTACTGTATTTCATCCATTGCATTTTCAAGTGTGACCATTCCAAGCCGACATTCTTTAAAAATACCAGATCTTCAGTGAGTGAGGTAATTTTACGTGTAAAACTTTGTTTTGACATTTTACTTTTACATTTTCTCGTGCTGAATATTTTTTATATATATAGAAAAAATTCAAGAATTTAAAGAAAATTTAAATAGATTAATTAAAATTAAATTAAATAGTTGTTCATTGTCGATTTTCCCGAATTAAAGAGGAATAAAACTTCAATTTAGAGTGCGTCTAGAAAAACCAGTGTTGGGAAATCAACTTTGTGGGATTATTTAGGGAAAGCCAAATTTTCATCAACACTGACATCGATTTTTTTAAATTTGAGATTTTTTAGGGGGAAAGCCCAATTTTTATCTGCAACACTGACGTAGGAGCTGGAAAATTGTCAAGTGAAAAAAATTATAAAAAGTGCTATAATTAACTCAATTTGGCCAGCGATCTACGCATTTGCAACCACCCAACAATGAACATGTAAGTGGCGAATGGATTTTCGCTATTCCAGCTTCCGGTTGGCCGGAATTCGAAGAGGCCATGCGGCCTGGGGCCAAGTGTCGAAAATCAATAAATTCAAAATGGCAGTAAAAGATGAAAATTACATAAAAAAGGATTGTTCATTGTGAAATTCAACATTTGGCTTTGCTTGAAAATCCAAATTTCATTTTCATGGCTTTTAACGCTCGTTTCAGGTACAACGGACAGGTTAACGCCTACGGCGGCGGCGGAGGAGGAGCAGCTGGTGGCGCAGGCCTCGCCGGCGGCATGATCCCCAATCGTATGGGCGGCGGCGGAGTTCCGCCCGGCGGCGCTGGCATGTTCCAGCGCAACCGCTCGGCCCCGTATCCGGGTTTCAATGGACACGGCCACGGGCCCGTCAATGGCGGCCAGCGTCGCATAAATGGCGGACCCGGCGGAGGCGGCGGCATGGGAGGACCGCGCGATGGCTTCGGCGGACAGAACGGCCAACGGTCGTCCAATCACGGTGCCCATTTGCCCAAGATAATATGGTCGGAGGTGAACCTGACGCCGTTCCGCAAGAATTTCTACAAGCCCTGTGACTCTGTGCTGGCCCGCACTCCGGTCGAAACGGAGACCTTCCTCACCAGCAACGAGATCACCATCAAGGGTGATCAGGTGCCCACGCCCAGTATTGAGTTCGAGGAGGGTGGCTTCCCCGACTACGTGATGAACGAGATCCGCAAGCAGGGCTTCGCCAAGCCCACAGCCATTCAGGCCCAGGGCTGGCCCATCGCCCTCAGCGGCAGGGATTTGGTGGGCGTGGCCCAGACGGGATCGGGCAAGACTCTGGCCTATATCCTGCCGGCGGTGGTGCACATCAACAACCAGCCGCGCCTGGAGCGCGGCGATGGACCCATCGCCCTTGTGCTGGCTCCCACCCGTGAGCTGGCCCAGCAGATCCAGCAGGTGGCCATCGAGTTTGGCAGCAACACGCATGTCCGCAACACGTGCATCTTTGGTGGGGCACCGAAGGGGCAGCAAGCTCGCGATCTGGAGCGCGGCGTGGAGATCGTGATCGCCACACCCGGCCGGCTGATCGATTTCCTTGAGCGGGGCACCACCTCGCTCAAGCGCTGCACCTACCTGGTGCTGGACGAAGCCGATCGCATGCTGGACATGGGCTTCGAGCCTCAGATCCGTAAGATTATGCAGCAGATCCGCCCCGATCGGCAGGTGCTCATGTGGTCCGCCACTTGGCCCAAGGAGGTGCGCCAGCTGGCCGAGGAGTTCCTGAACAACTACATCCAGGTCAACATCGGATCGCTGTCGCTGAGCGCCAACCACAACATCCTGCAGATCGTCGACGTCTGCGATGAGAACGAGAAGCTGATGAAGCTGGTCAAGCTGCTGACCGACATCTCGGCCGAGAATGAGACCAAGACCATTATTTTCGTGGAGACCAAGAAGCGCGTGGACGAGATTACGCGCAATATCTCACGCCAGGGCTGGCGCGCATGCGCCATCCACGGCGACAAGTCGCAGCAGGAGCGTGACTTTGTGCTGTCGAGCTTCCGCAATGGCCGGCACTCAATCCTGGTGGCCACGGACGTGGCTGCCCGCGGACTGGGTGAGTAAACGTCGTAGGCTCTTGCGGGTTCGGTGACAAACCCAACCACCCTCAGTGTTTTTTCTCTCCATAACCAAGCAATTGTTGCCTGTGGATCAATCAGCATCCCGTGGGGTTTCCTTCCATTCATTATTTTGTGATTCGTCGTCGACGCCTCCTGGTTCGTCTGGTGTCTGGCGTCTCAGCGATCCGTCAGCGATGAATCGGCCAACACCGTCCCAGACTCTTCGCCTCTTCCCTCTTCCGCTCGCTCTGTATTTCCAGAAAGTGCATTTTATTTTTTGGTTTCGGGGTCAGTTCCGGATTTCACATGAACATGGAGCATGGATTTCGGAAGAAAGTAAATGAATGCTTCAGGGGGTTGTTCTTCGGGGGGAAGTGCATTACATTTTTTGTTTATATTTCTAAATAAGTTTCAGGACATGTCTGGTCGACTATCTGCATAGTTATCTTTCTTTTTTTTTTAATTTATTTTAATTAAGACTATGTTAAGTTTATAGTTTTTATTTTATTTATGCAGAAAGCCGGCACACGGACTCTTGTTAGTTCTGAAAGTGAAAGTGAAAACCGGAAAAAGACCAGTTATTCTGTTTTGCATGTTTGGACGGAGGTTTCTCCTAGTGATATATATATTTTTTTTTAAGGAAATGCTCTTTGGGTTTTCTATCCATTCCAATCCCATTTCGCGTGGTTCGATTCCCACAGTTTCCACTTGAAAGATTCTCCGATTACGAAGAAATGGTGTGGGCTCAAATAATGAGGGGAATGTGTGTTTGTTCTCCATGCATTGCTGGTTATAATAATATAATACGATGTTGTTTAACTTTTAGTTTGTTTGTTGCTCTCTCTCTTGCTCATAGTTTTTAGTTGTGTCTCGTCAATCTCACGTTTTGCTTAACTTTAAAGTTTTTAAAATATTTATATGCAACCTAAAGTCAGTCAAGGAGTCCAATGGCCAAGAAAAAAAATAATCTAAAATATAATTAATATAGTGCACCCTTAAAAATAACCCTTTAATCAGCGAGTAAAGCAAAGACAAACTAAATTAATAAGATTCGTAACTCGAATTTAGTTTTTTATGGCCTTGCAAAAATATGTACGTTGCGCATCTTATTTGTTTATATTGTCCTTTACAATTATATATTTTTTAAGTTATTTTATTTTTTATTTTTTTTTAATTAAGTATATTAATGAGATAACTAAAGTGTTAAAAACTAACATTTTGCGGGCCACGAATTTTTTGACTGATGCTAACTTTCCGTAGCTTATTTATGTAGCCTAAAAAGTATTATCTATATTTATATTAAGTCGCTCCTTACTCTATGTATAAAAAACCGAAATTTGTGTGTGAACAAAAATATCATCAGCACTTTATGAAATGGACTTCGATTTTTCACAATAAGAAAAAGAAAGAAAAAGTTAAAAGTTAAAAAGTTTATATACACAATGAAGTTAAAAACAAGATCAAAAGCTATATATACAAGTTGAGGGTTGAGTTATAAGTTTCTAGCATTGCGGAGATCCCTCGGATCTCCTCTCATCGCGACCCAGACACGGACGCACGGACAGGATCTGCTGCGGGACACAACGACGACGTAAGCCCAACGAACCCCCAAATCCATAAATTCTAACCCTAAACTCTAGATCGCCAGGGTAAGTACTAGGCTAATTTACTCTTCCCTCTTGTCATAGCAGCCGAGTATATTCCGCACCCGATCTCCCTATATCTCTCCTTATGTCCTCTTTATCTCTCATAAGCTTTGATCATACTCTCCCCCTATATATAAATATATACATTTAATTATAATCCTATTTTTAATCAAGCCGTCTCTTGTATGCATTAAGCTTAAAACATTTACAATTACGATTTGTGTATCAAAAGAAAAATATGAAAGAAAAGATGAGAAGAAAAGGTCGAGGTCCACATTTCTGCAGTATTGAAAAAACATATATCTACTTGCCAAAGATGTATAGTTATTAATATACGCTAAATAGTATTGATGGCGAAATTTTTGTTCAAAGTGCAAAGTATACAGAAAAAAACTGAAAAAAGAAAAATACAGAAACTGAATTACCAACCGAAAAATTCCATAAAACGATTCGATAAAGTATCTTTTAAGTTCTATTAACAAACTCTACCAAAGTCAACAAATCGAACAGACAGACCCCACAACTGACACACACTACATATTACACACACTACTCACACACACACAAAAATAAGTTTTCGTTTTTCGTTAAATAGATTTTGAGTATTGAGAAAGATTCCTATTTTTGACATGCATTGGATCGATTCGATTTTTTTAACATTTCTTTTCACACTCTCCAATTCTCCAATTCTTCAATTTTCAAATTCGAAATGAAATCAAATTTAAATCGAAATGATCGTGATCTAGACGTTGACGATGTCAAGTTTGTGATCAACTACGATTATCCTTCGAACTCCGAGGACTATGTGCATCGCATTGGACGCACCGGACGATCCAATAACACCGGCACCGCCTACACCTTGTTCACGCACTCGAATGCCAACAAGGCCAATGACCTGATCCAAGTGCTGCGCGAAGCCAACCAGGTGAGTGATCCTGCCTGTAGTTCGCTCCCTCCAAAGCCTTTGTTTACCATTGTACTTATTTTGCATTTTGCCTTCCCTCTCCTGCAGAACATCAACCCCAAGCTGTTGAACATGGCCATGAGCGGTGGCTACAACAAGCGCGGCGGCGGCATGGGTGGCTATCGCGGCGGCAATGGTTACCAGGGTCGCAACCAGCAGATGGGCGGCGGCGGCTACAATGGCGGCAACAACTACCGCAACAACAACAACGGTCCCGGTGGCAACATGAACCGCAGTGCTTTCAACGGCGGCGGTGCTCCGCCACGTTTCGATCAGAAGCCGCGCACCTCTCCGCCAAATCAGGGCGGAAATGGAGGCTACCGTGGCCAGGGAGGCGGCGGCGGCTACCAGGGTCAGCATCAGCAGCAACAGCAGCAGAATGGCGGAGTTCCCTTCTCGCGCTTCAATCCCAATGCCGCTTGCTTCGAGCCCAAGACACAGAATGCTCCGGGAGCGCCGGGAGCGCAGCAGCAGCAGCAGGCACAGCACCAGCATCAGCATCAGCAACACCAGCAGCAGGCGCAGGCTGCCCAGCAGCAGCACTTGCTGGCCGATGCCTCAGCGGCGGCTGCCTACGGGATCGATCAGAAGCGCTCTCGCTTCTCGCCGTACAACATGAACTTTGCCAACATGCCGCCGCCGATGAACCAGCAGCAGGCCGCCCAGCAGCAACAGGCGGCGGCTGCGGCGGCGGCAGCAGCAGCAGCAGCGGCACAGCAGCAGCATCAACAACAACAGCCGGCGCTGGCGGCCGCCGCTGGAGGAGGAGGAGCTATGCCGCCACAGGCCTACGGCCAGTACTCGTCGATGTCCTCCAGCATGGCCACAGTGTCTCTCAACGGTGGAGCGGCCAACTCGTACCGCGCCCAGTATGCAGTGCCCACGCAGGCGGCCCCCTACATGATGGCCAACAGCGGGGACATATTCGCCTACCCGCCGCCCCCGCTGCCCGTGCAGAACTAGAGGCTCTAAAAAGTTCGAAAGAAGCTACCAAATTGTAGAGATCCCGCTCTACAGTGTACTTTCCCCAACCCCACACACAAACACAAACACACACGAACCTAACACACACGCACATCCTCCCAAGGACACGCAAGAGGGCATCATTGAACACAATTCACGAATCACAGGTTCACAGGTTCACAGGGAAGATGCTAGATGAGCGTCGTTGATACATATAGTACGTTCCGTGTAGATCTCCTCCGCCCACGTCATAGCTATGTAATATGGTTTAATCTGGAATCAAATACGCTTTTTAATTTGATATAAATCTTATTGTTTACCCCCCTCCCCCCTGAATAGAAAGAAGAGAGAAGAGAAAACAAATTCCCAATTTAGTTGATAAGCTTTTGGTTTAGTCAAATTGTTAGGGCATTCGAGTGCCGATCATCGATGTTTGTTGGCATTTATCACACTTTCCAAGGAGGCCCTGGGCGTATTTGATTTCCCAATCTATACAATTCTCGAATATTGTACATTTATTAATCATTATTTCAACACACACACACACACGGTGCAAAAGAAATGTTTGCAATGCTCCAAAACTACAACTAAAACTAAAGCCAAGCCAAAACGAGATGAGAATCGGTCGAAACGAAACTAGGGAATCGCACCCCCAAACCCACGGACACACACACACACGTACATATTAAGAAACAATGTCAATTTCTTAGAATCAAATGCGTATTATTATGTCATCTTAAACCATATTATGTGACTAGTCTATTTGAATTACTTAGCTGGATACTTTCAAACAATAATAACAATTGCGTACAAGCAACAAAACCACTAAAAATACTTTCAGATAATATATAAAATGCAATTCCATTTTACGACAGCCCATGAGTATGAATTGATTCAAAAAGCATATGAATAAAGGAACTAATTAGAGTTTAAACTGTGTTTTCATTTCTACCGATGTTGGTAGAGGGACTTGCATTATCCTTGGACTTTCAACCAGAAGAGCTTCCAATGGGTGGTTGAAGGAGCTTAATCGGAGTAGAAATAAAGAACTTCATAATCTGTAACAATAAAGGTATCTATAAAAACAGATAAACGGAAGGTTCCATTAATATTTCTAATGTCTTCTAAAAATAACATTCTTAAGTAAATAAAAAGGATTTACAAAATACCTTGACTCCTTTTCATAAAAAAAGGATTGAAAAAACAAATATTTTAACATTTTTAATCACTTAATAAAAAAAGAAAAATTAACTAGAATACAAATTTATTGGTTTTCTAAATATTTTCCAACTATGCTTATTGAGTTGTTTATGATTGGTATTGGCCAACTTTGGTTGGACAAATTTTGACCTTCTACCGCTGTGTGTTAAGTGTTTTAGTAAATTCTGTTTCTTTTCAAAAAAAGTTTTTGTCAAAACAATAATAATTAAAAAATGTTTAAAATAATGTTTATGAATAAATTCACCTTTAGGCAAGTTGACTTAGTCCTGGTCAGGTTTCGGAGCATGTTGGCAACAAAAGTTGGCTAATAATCACCCATATATAGTATTATAAGTAAATTATGCCAATAGAGTTAAAAACTTAATTATGTTTATGTTAAAAAACAATATTTTCATTCAAATTAAACATTTTTCTAATTAGGTGGCACCGTGCTATTTTCCTATTTTTTTAAATAAATAAATTTATTATTATTATAAAAGGATATATTGTAGTTATTTAGTAAAGACGGCTACTTACAGGTCCATAGAGCCCTCCGTTTATGTAATTAACAATGAAAATACAACTGTCAACAGCTGTAGAACACCCACTAAACTTCATAAACTCTCAGGCAAACTTAATTTAAACTTAATTGATTTGCTTTTATTTTTCATTTTTAAATATATATATATATATATATCCATATAAGAAAAACTATTATACATCAAAAATTAGCATAATAATAAATAGAACTAAATTATACAAATATTACTAGACAGCATCCATCCGTTAATTGCATTGCCAACGAACATTCAATCGTCTCCCATCGTCTATATTCCTCCACATTTCCTCCATCTTCTACCATCTTCCAACGTTATTACACCATTTCGAGAATTTGACGGAAAATATTTGTTAAAAAAATGACACCATGAGACTTTATGACTAACAAAATTGCGTGAGAATGTAGAAGTCGTTTGTTACACTTTATATTATTTACTTTGTATGATTTGTGTTTGCTTTGTTTCGGGCTCTACTCCGCCTGGATCCTTTCCTCCTTGTGGCATACATATATCGCCGTGTAACGTTATACTCGCTTTCTAAACCTACATACCTTGCGCCTTCCGATCTCTCCCACTGATCCCTGTCCTACCCGTCCTCGCACTCTCTTTGGCTGCCTTCTTGAATATTTTGTTTAGTTAATGCTGCTCTCTATTTGTTGCTCCGCATTTAGGTATAGTAGTTTTTTGTTGCTCTTCTCTGGGGGCTTGTAAGTAGTACGACGCATATTTGGGGGCTCAATAGCTGCCCGCCTGGGTCTTGTTCTTGGTTTTCTGAGGGTCTGAAACATTGAGTGCAGTTTTACAATTTCTTAATTGATTTTCCTTCTCCTCCGCTTTTTTTTTGGCTTTTGTTGATTTTTTTTTTCAGTGGGGGATTGTTTATAATTTTGGTTAGTTTTTTGTTTTGTTGCTTGTTCTTTGGCTGCAGTTTTGTCCAAAAACTGTGAGTGTGTGAATGTGGGTGTGCATTTTCCTCCTGCTGCTCCTTCGGTCTGCTGGCTGTTTGTTTACATATATAGATATCACGAGAGTTCCTGAGAGAACTGCGTCTCCAGGGTGGGTCTAGTTCTAGTTGGGTTCCTGCTGGGGTTGCGTATCGGTGGTCCTGGGCTGCCATAGCCCGCGGCATACAGCTGCGGGCACGAGTCTTTTATGAGTTCCTGCGTCTCGCGCAGCTGCCGCTGCACCTGCGGTGCCAAGCGCTGCACGCTAATGGCCGGCGGGAACTTGTATTCAGCCGCCGGTGCGGGCTGCAAAGGATAAAGAATCACATTTTAATCGGGTTAAAAAAGAGGATAAGACAGTCTCACCTGTACGCCGTGCATCATCTCCCCGTAGTAGGCTCCCGGTGGAGGCGGCGGCTGCTGCTGCTGCTGCTGACTTTGGCTGTGTGGAGCGGTTGGCGGTTCGTACGTTTCGGGGGCAATGATGGGTGGTAGAGGAGAAGCGGCCGACGCTGACTGGGGGGCAGTGCTCGGGGGTGCGGCTCCATAGTAGGCTAGCTGCAGGGGCCCTCGACCCGCTGCGATTCCGGAAATGGCGCCGGCGCCATTGAGGAAACCGCCACCCGCCCCCAGTTGCGGCCCGGCGGCGATATACTGAACGGAAGGAGGTGGCGCCGGCGGTGGCACCGGAGCCGAGGAAGTGCTGCCATAGATCAGGCGCTTTGGACTCACGCTCTGCGGCTTGGCACCGGCGGGAAGGGACAACAGGTATTGCTGTTGCTGCTGGTAGAGCTGCTGCTGCTGCTGGTTAAGTTGCTGCTGCTGCTGCAGCTGGGCGAGCTGTGCCGCTGCCGCCGCAGTGGACGTGTTGACTACGTTGGCCTCCAGCTGCGGCAACAGGATGAGCTGCTGCTGCTGTTGCTGGTAGAGCACCGCCGCCGCTGCCGCTGCCGCCGCCTGTTGCTGCTGCTGTGCCTGGACCTGTTGCTGCTGCTGCTGCTGCTGCTGTCGCCCCGCCATCATATGCTGAGGTAGATACTCCGTCGTGGGCAGCGTGACCATTGCGGAGGAGACGACGCTGGCGGCGCTGGAGGCCTGTAGCAGCAGGCCGGCACCGCGTGGCGGCTGCTTCAGCGGCACCTGAACCTGGCGGATGGGCGTGGTCTGCAGCGATCGGCTCGCGGAGGAGCAGATGGAGGCGGTGATGCTGGCGGACTCCCAGTGCTGGCGCAGGGCGTTCAGTCGGGCCTCCTCCAGGGCAATTTCCGTCTCGCTGGCCGAGTCATAGTCAGGGCCCTGAAAGAGGGTTTTAAAGGGGTTATTAAATTCGCGAAAATTAAGATTTTAAATATTTTCGAAAATCTATATAATTAGATTTACTATTGGGAGTATTTCTTAAGTTCAATATTAAAATATCACTTTGAAAACAAATTTTAATGTTTCAAAAACCCATAAACACGAATGGCTTTTCGCACAACTAAACATTTTGAATAACATTGTTTTTCTGATCACTCATTCTACGGCCAATTTAATATTCCTAATGTTGTGTAGTTCAGTAAACAAAATCATTTTTGAGACGATAAACATGAATCCGATGTCCAATTTCGTTAATCAGAAATGATTCATGGCACGTTTTTCTGTTTGAAAAGGCATCAAAGGCAAAATAAACATATTATTGGGTGAATTTTATTGCAATTTGCGGGAATTGTGCTTAATATTCGTTTTTGATTATTAATATTATTAATTAAGGAGTAAAATTTAAAATTAAATTTTTGATGATATAAAAATGTTATTATTTTTATTTAGTATTTTTAAATTAAATTTCTCGCTTGTACATTGCAGGCAATGGTTGGAAGAAAGGTCTCGGATAAGTATTGAGGATCCCCAAGGAAAACTTTTATTCCTCAAACCCTGCTGCTTGCTATTTCCAACATTTAAATCCCAACTCCCAGCAAACACTCACCTCGTCGATCTTCTTGTCCAGCATGCGGAAGAAGTTCTGCTGGCTAGATGATATTTCCCTGGAAAAGTGGTGTGTTTATTTTCGGTTAGTTGGTTGGCGGAATGGCTTACTGGCTCTGGAGCAGCGACAGGTTCTTGGCGCGCAGCAGGGAGACGGCCACGTCCTCGTCACTGTCCTGGATGTCCTTATTGCTTTGCTCCTCGCTCTCGTCATGCTTCTCGCGGTCGCGCTGCTGTGCCTTCTCGGCATCCTCGATGTGGCCTTCGTCCTCGTCCGTTTCGGCATCTGAGTCGGCTGCAGAACAAAACAAAATAAAAACAAATGCATGGATGGATGTGGATGGGTTCCAGCACAAGGGAGAGTTTCGAGCATTAGTCAAGATGAGTTGGCAATTTCGCGAGTGCCAAACGACAAGTGGCAAAAGTTTTGCAATAAGGCAAGTGTGGCAACAACTTCTGTGGGGGAAACACTTGTCGAAATTATGGCAAGATATGTGAGTACTTAAAGAAATGTATTTTATAATAAATAAATAAAAAGCTTGATAAATTTAACATTAATTAGTTATTTGTCTACAAAGCCTTTAAAATAAATAAATATTTAAAACCAAATTAATAATTTATAAACCTTTAAATTAACCCCTAAACACCCCAAGAGTCATGTCTAGCTCATTAAAAAATAAAAATAAATAAAATATTTAATATTCAATAATTAAAATTAATTTTAATTTAACATTCTTCAATATTCTTGGCCCTTCTGTCAATAATCCACCTTCCTTGGCCTTATTCTGCTGCTTGACCTGTGCGTATACTTAATATGTGTACTTCCTTGGGCCTGTCTTTGAAGTGCCCTGGCTACCCATAAATTTAATTAAAAGCCGTTATGCATTTTAATGCAAAAACCGAAAAAGAGTCGAGAGTATTATGAATAATTAATCTAGGACCGAGAGCAGGACTAAAGCTTAGGCAGGCGCCTCCGAGAAAATTTGGGTCGTTTATGGCACAATGGCGCCTTTGTGTATGCTATACTTTTTTAGCTTTAACCCTTTTCCACACACACACACACACACACACACACACACACACACACACCAAGGCACAGGAACACAGACAAAGCCCTTGGGGGCGCTGGCCACACCCCTCGAAACACGCCGCCCACCACTGCAACAACAAGTTGCCTTTTTAGCAGTTAATTATACACACAGAGGGCAAAAAAAGAAAACACGAGGAGCGGGGCTAGTCAAAAAGTTCCAATGTAGGCTAGGTTTTTTACATTTTTTTTTTTTAAACTTAAGAGCAAAGTGTGTGTGTGTGTACGAATATATATAGACAATGCTGTTGGGCTTTAAAATGTAGGCCTTTATTATTACTTGGTGAACGCATAGCCTTAAAACTGGGCTCTGGCGCACACCTCGCTCTCCTCCTCGCCCCTGCTGGTGACATATTAATCAATGATGTCCTCATTGTGTGTGGAAACAGGTGGCTCACACATACATATATATATGCATACACACACACACACACACACTCGCGCACGCAGCTGGAGGCAAATTGATGTCGTCATGCGTGTAAGCTTTTGTTGTGCGAGGCAATACGTTTTATCCCCCTCATTCCCCCAGCCCCCCTTTTCCTCTTTTCCAATTTTTGTACAGAAAAAGCAGCTATCTATGGGAATTTGGGGAATGTCAAAGTAAATCTAATATTATAGAATCTTTTGTGAGGAAATGTCCCCATATTGTTAGTTGTAGAAAAATTACTTAAAAAAAAATATTTAATTTGAAATATTCATACATGACTTTAGCTACACATAAGGTCAAATATTACTCCATATTTAGCGTTTCAAATAATAATTGCATTTAAAAATACAATATGAAATCCAAATTAGACTTTTAACAGGTGTCAGTAAATGTATATAAAATATTAAGACTTTAAGTAAGCAAAAATATAAAAAATAATAATCATATGCCATGTTTTTCGTTGCAAAACAAAATTGGTTAATAAAAATAGCATCAAAACAATATTTCCCTTGCTTCCGATTAAAAATACAAAAAAATATGAATATGAATATATGTATGAATAAATGTCAGGCTCGAAATGACTTGAAATATTAACAATTCACAAAGGAAAATAAACTGGCCACAAGCATAAATACATACATATATTTTTCAGAGATATAGTATAAAAATAAACCTGGTTATTAGCAGACTATCAAAATAGCATAAATTTTAATGGGAAAACCAATAAAATTGATAAGCAAAAATGATCTTTTTCTGAGATATATTTAATGGAAAAGGAAGATAATTTTACAAGTGGGTGCACTCACCGTGTCCTCCTTTCTTGCCGTTAGCTTTACTCTTCGATTTCCTGGGATACAAGTGAATCTTGCTCTGTCCACAGCCCATCTTTTGAATGTGCCGCCAGTGATGCCTCTAGAAATCCAGAATCGCTGCTGCTACTGCCGCTTTTGTTGTTGTTTTCAATTTGTGTGTTACTTTTCTCGGTGTTATTTGTGTTTTTTTTTTTTTTTTATTATTAATTTGTTGCTCGACACGTTGCCCTCTCTCGCTCGCGCTCTCTGTCCGTGTGGCGCGCGTCACTCGTCGCCTCTCGCTCTGGGCTGTCTTTTATTTACGTTTGTCGTCTATTCTTCCTTCTGTTTTATTCAATTTTCACTAATTTAACTATGTGTGTAAATTTAATTTATTTGATTTGCCGCTGTTGTTGTTGTTGTTGCTATTGCCGCTGCTGTCACTGCCGCTGCGCCGCTTGGCGTTGTCAATTTCGAAAGATATCATCCAGCGGCAGCAACAAATGTTCTTCTTCGACGGTGGGGGAAATACTTTACGTTTGTGCGTGAGTTTTCCCTCAGACGGCAAATACCACCCAAGCCACCCACCCACTCAGGCACTCAGCCACCTATTTCCAGTTCTAACCAGCCACAGTGCCACTTGGCTAACAGGAACTAATCAAGAGTTGGGTGCTTATATTGTTTAATTTAGATTTGTATCTTGCGCTAAAAGTAGTTTTAGTTCGTACACTGAAAACAATTATACCACGAGCATCCACCGACACATCATCCACCTACACTTTACCATCGACAATTAAGTAGAAAGAAAATAATATCACATATCAAAACACCTAATAAAAGGACTATTTTTTTGCTTAATTAAAATATTTTCCAAGACTTAAAATCAATTAAGAAAGTGTTCAAAGGTATTTTTGGATCCCAAGTTGATCTGCAAATATTTTGTAGCCTACTATTGGGAGCCGATTTCAATTATTTTCAAATCACTTGCAATATTTGTGGCAGAGTTTTCACTGTAGAGAAATTTTCCCCATTTTATTTGTTTTCTTATTTTTGGGGACGGTTGGTAAGGTAAGGTAACGGAAATTAAGTGGGTCCCCCGGCTGGCCCTCAACCACTTGTTCCTCGCCCGAAGCTCGTCGCCCGATGCTCGCTCGCTGCTCTGCTCGCTTCTCGATGCTGCCGCTGCCGCCGTTCGCTATAAATCCAATTTGCAGCGTCAATTTGTAAACAGGACATACCCATAAAAGGGTTCGTTTTTTTTTTCGCCTCGACCAGGGCTGCACAACACTACGCAATTCGCTCTCCTTGAGCCATCGCCGTGCTTGTTGTTGTTGTTTCCTGCTCCTGTCTCTGGTCTGGATGAGGCCTTTTTGATGTTTTGCCAAGACTAGGAAAGCACGAAGCGCGCGCTAGCTTTGTTGTTGGTAATTTAAACAAATAATAACAATAATAAGCACAACAAATAGTGCAACAAAAACACTTGAATTATATTCAATTATATTCGGAGGAAAGAGCCAGCAACAGCCACTCGCCCGCCCGCTCTTGCGCTCACAACACTATAATAGACACTCTCGCGCTCGCACGTACACAAGCTCCATGCTGTTTTTTTTTTTGGGGAAGACAGAAAGAGAGTGCTCTGGAGAGAGTCAATGTGTATGTGTGTGCGGGAGTGAGAGTGCCACCGAGAGAGAGAGAGTGCTCGCTGCGTGCGAAATTGATTTTTCTATTTATAAAAAAAAAATCAAAATATATCCGCTTGGCCCGCTGCTGGCTTTGCTTTTTTATTTGATCATTTTATTTCTGTTGCCCGCCAACTGCCAAAGAAACATAATTTATGTTTTATTTATGATTTTCGGGATTTGGGATAAATTTTCATTCCCGTGGCGATTTTCCGTGCCGCCTGCGCTAGCTGCTGCGAGGAAACTTGTTTGATTTATCGCATTAAATGCCCACTTGGGCACATTTGGCCCGAATAATAAACACACACGCACAGTCACAGCCAGCAACACACACCGTCCATTTACCGCTATCCGTTCGCAGGCATTTAAACACTATCAGGAACTGTTGTCGGTTTCTCCTCAACAATTATTTACATTCGCACTGGTTTTTCCTGCGGAAAAGTTGCCGAAAAGTATCTGCGACGCGTTGCCAGTGTGTGGAATTTTGTATGCTGAAATTTATGCTGCCTGACACTCCTCTTTGTGTCACTAGGAGAGAGAGTGCTTTCGGCGAGAGTGCGGCAAAGGTGCCAGAGCGAGTGCTCTTCCGAGAGAGAGAGAGCGACTTGGCATACCAACACACGCGACCCGAATGGGGGTGGGTTTTCCTTTGGAGCTTTTGCACAGGGGTTTGTCGTCGGCGGTTCAACGGACCACAGGCGTGCTTTCAACGCTAAGGGGCAAGCTTTTTCACGGGGGGTGGCAGGTTGCAAATTGAATCAAAAGCTTGCTGAACCACCCGCCAGTGCTGGAAGCTCCAGAACTAAGCTCTCGAAAAGTTACCCCTACTGTTGAGTGGATTGTAAGCTTTGGGGAATGTAAAAAACTTTCTCCTGTATTTGGCAACACTTCCGCGAAAGCATCTCCAAAAGCATACTTTCTCTAAAGCTCCTACAGAGGTCAGCCCTTAATGGTGAACATTTTATTTTGTCCGGAAGTACAGTCGAACCTCTGTAATATAATATTTTATGTTACCTTATTTCTTAACTATTCAAATTTGTATAATAAGATTATGAAGAACATAAGAATGTCGGAGCTATTCTTAACCTAAAATAATATTTATTATATTTAAAAATTTCTAGTAAAACTACATTTTTTTTAATTTATTAAAATCGTAAATATATATTTTGGGAAACGAACAAAAAAATTAATTATATTCTTTTAAGGTTTAATGCGAATTTTCAAAATTTTTAAAAGATTATTTATTATATTTTTGTTATATGAGGAGTTTTATAGAACTTCGACAATTTAATTGTCCTAAAATTGTTTAAACATCTCAACAAAGCATATAAATCAATAGTTTATTTTTTTGTAGCTATTTCTAGTAAATATTAAAAATATGGCTTACATCTTAATATAATATATTTTTTTTTAATATAAAAATGTCTTGTAGAATAATTTTGTTTTTGTTAAAAACTATGCCATCATAAAACATGCCAAAAAATAATAAAGACCAGAAAAAGTTTTCTCCTATTTAGCAAAAACTATATGGGCAAAAAAATATCGCGCCCTGTCATGTTAGGCCTCATTAATTTCCCCAGCAGTGATTCCTGACCGGCGCTCCGCTCCACTTCCTCGGAGGACCAAAGGACCAGAGCAACCCCCTGCTAGCTCGCCCTCGTACATTAGATGGGACATGTAGATGGCATTATTTATTGCATAATAATGAAGTGAGAAACGTTACAAATCAAAACACTCGACAGCGACGAGATAAACTTTTGTCCGTTTCCATTCACTCGATTTTCCCCGTTTTTTTTTTATCATTATAATATATTTTTGGGGCAGAAACGTTGGCATTTTTTCCGTGCATTTGTCAGCCGCAACGGAATTGAAACGTTTGCGCTTTTATTGCCACGGACGTGTGTCGTCCTTTGGGGGGCAGGACTACTATTTCGACTTCGGGGTGGACATCTCGGACTGGTGGGAAAAATATGAAATCTATATGGCCATGGCGGACAGGAAGTAATATACAACAAATGCGAAATGATATCGAACAATTGATCTGGGAAGATGTGCCTTAACGGGGATGGGATTTTTTGTCCTGGAGAGAATTAGGTGGGAACGCATTCGCTAAGGATTTTAGAAATGAATATAGAACTTAGGTTATTAATATAGATTCTTACAACTGTCTTGTATTTGAGAAAACATTCTTTGTATTTATTTCCAAACATTTATTTTATATATATCCTATATATAAAAAAAATTAAATAAAAGTAATATGGATATTGTGAAATCAGATAAGCTATTTGTATTAATTGTTTTAACAAATACAATAAAACTCAAAAACTTGACCAGCTTAATTCTTCTTGTTCTCTTCATTAAAATATTATAAAAGTTTGCTTAAAACCCTATAGATTTTCCCATTGATTCAAGTAAAACACCCAAGTTCAAAACTCCACAAAAAAAGTCCAAGCCCCCTTCCCGCAATCCCCAACGAATTATGAGAGTCCTGTCAAAGGATTGTCCCTTCGTTTAACTGCTGATAATGGCAACATATGTTTCTGTCACATTGTTTGACATTTTTCCCGCGGGCTGCCGCAGCACAGTTTGAACCTGCTGCGGTGTCCTGCCAGCATTTAGGCAAATTTTCGCACTCCTTTCGCTTCGAGCCCCCAAAAAACAATTTGCATAATTTGCAGCGATTTTCCGCAGCTCCTTCCTGTTACCAGCTCCTGCTCCTGCGGATTTCGGGGGCTGCTGATGATTTTCGATGACGTTTTGTTGAGTTTAAATCGTCGGCTGTCGATTGTGACTATCATGGGAAGTGGGCGTGTCCGGCGGCCACGTGACCGCACGCGTTGTGTTGAATTTAACACGGCACTGGAGGTCCTGCCATCGTCCTTCCCGAGACACTTGGGTGCAATGCAAATGGGGTGCGAGCCAGCCGAGAATTCCAGCTCGAGAGTATTTTCTTTTTTAACTTTTTGCGGACGCGTGCAGCCAATAAGTCCTTCATCACTTCCGCTTCAGTTCAGTTCCGTGATTTTGCACAAATAATGTTTTGATTGCGTGGCAGCGTGACGTGTAATTATTATCGCCGCACACAATCGCCGCCAAAACAACAAAGAATAAGCCATACGGATTCCGGGGGCTTCAAAGGAGCGGGATTCTCTGGGGATCTGGGCGGAGGGAGGCGGCAAAGCAATTAAAATGATTTGCCAGATTCAAACCAGTCAGTAGATCCTACCAACTGGTTGTGTGGGAGAGCTGGGACATGGGACTGAATGCTTGATAGCTCGATAGAAGTCATCAATAGTAATGAGAGTGACTAATCAAAACTTGTAGCTTAGCACTTAAGGAAATATATAAACGTAGGCCATAAATCAATTTAATTAAAATTAGGCTTAAGGTTTACATATACGGTATAAATATAAAAAAAAGAAAAACACTTCAAAATATATATAACAATATATCTATAATATATAAGTTTAGGATGGATAATTAAGACTTCCTTTATCCTTCAAATGTAAAGGACTAAAGATCAATTTAAATCTATTAAAAATAATAATATTCCTTAAAAAACTTAAAACCCATAAAAAATATAACATTTTGTAGACCGAACACTCATAAATTACTTTAATTAAAAGAAAAAAAGAAGACCCGAGTAGCAAAAAGGAGATTCCCTAAGAAAACTTTTTTAAGGACCCGCACTCGACTGCGTCAAATCGCAAATTAAAAATGGCTGAAAAAAAATTATGCAAATTTCTGGTTGCGTCCAATCCTTTACAGGGACAGGCGAGGAAATTTCATTAAAAACAGCAGCAGCTCTGAAGAAATCTTTTGATAAAAATTAAAAACTTTCCGCTGAAGGACAATTGACAGAGCGTGGAAAAAAACCAAAGAAAATATGGGGAAAAAGATGAGAGAACGAAAATAAAACAGCAGAAATTGTGAAATGATGAAACAAGGAATTAAAACAAGCAATAATAAAATATTATGACAGCGTGGAAATGAGCCGGGAGTAGGGAACGTAGGCGTTGAAATATTTAAATATCGCCAAGCTGCTTTTATATATAATTTTAATGTCCTTTTTTCCAGAGCCTCTTACGGTCCAGCCAAGTGGAGTGCGCCTTGCGACTTGCCGCTGCTGCTTTGCATAATTATATTCATTGAAAACTTATTTTCTTCAAGTTTTCCGCAGCAGGAAAATATTAAATGGAAAAAAAGGAGGAAAAGCACCAAGCAGAAAAGAAATCCAAGAGAAGCGAGCTCTGAATTGAGTTACAACGGGAGAAGGCGAGAAGAGAAACAGTTTTTGACATTTAATTGCTAGAGAACTTACCGGGTGGAGGGAGGGAAGTCAGAGAAGGGAGGCCTGGAGAAACTGAGAGGAGCTGCTGCCCAAATGTCCGCCACTCTATTGGAGAAACTCGTTTCAATGGCCGGACCTGAAGATGCTGAAATCGCTGCTCCGGCTGCTCCGGCTGCCGCTGGTAAAGAAGAGGACCAAGAGCTGAAAAAATGTAACATGATTTAATGACATGAATTATTTATGAGTTTCCTGTCAATCAAAAACCACGTCAAAGCATTTTGATGGCGATGTCAACGCGCCAGTGAGCAAAACACACGACGCTAGAGGACGGACGCAGCCCATCCAAGGAGCGTAAAAAATAAAATACGAAAAAATAAATATAAAATAAATAAATAAAGAAATGATGCCGGCTGCCGGTTGCCGGCTGCCTTCCTCGAAGGTAGCTTAAATATATATTGTGGGTTAAAGGTTCCACAAATGAGTTCCGCATTGGAGGAACAGGCTTTTGAAGTGCTTAAAAAAATTATACTAATAATAAAACATATTTATTAAAAGTCAAACAGTAAATTTAAAAAAAAAACCTTAATAATATGCGATATTTATCAATATAATAAATTGCGAATTATCAAAGTTTACAATACTTTTGATTTAAAATTGAGCTCGATATTTTTGAGGATATGCAATAACGCTTTCTTCTATAAATCCCTATAGTTTATTTGTTAAACCTACAAAAATGACCAAAATTTGTATCTTAAAAATACACTCCCCCTCGGCAGCCAATCAATATTTTTGTATAAATGCTAACCAATAGCTGAACAAATGATATGCTAATTTCTAAGCTTTTTAATCAAGCCGAAACCCACGTTCAATTTGCATTTTGTTTACTTTTTTCCCCATTGTTGGGCCATGGCCTAACTGTTCCTGGTCCCTGGTTCCTGGTTCCTGCCCTTCGAATGAAATCAATCATGTAATTTATGTTAGGATAATATGCTCAGCGAACAGCCGCAGACAGAGCGAGCTGCCTCCAAAATGGACTGCCAAGAAATAAATATTTAACAATAATTGATTTAAAAGTCGCATGCAAATGTCCCAGGACAAAGGACGAAGGAAGCGGCGTCCTCCTTTCGTTTCGAAACGCTTTTTTAAGCCGCTTGGCACGTGGGTAAAGCAACGGCTGTTCGCTCCAAGGGGGAGGATGCACCTTCTCCGGTTCTTTTTTTTTTCGCCGCTAAGTAAACATCCTGGCGCCAGGATTCGGACTTGGCCTGCGCCTTTTAAGCATCAAAATTTTAGAGAATATCCTTTAAAAAGCTTTTGATTTCGCTGACTGCCTGTGAGGTCGGTTGTATATGCAAATGTCCTTCATCTGCTTAGCGTCCGGAAAGTTGTTTTCTTATTTTCCAAGGCAACCCAAGTTGCCTTCCTGGATCCCTTCTTGCTCCTGGGTCTCCCACTCCTACTCTCTCTTCGCAAATCGCATTTGCATGCCTTTGTCTGAAGCTGACCTCGTCTTCGCTGCTGCGTCAGGTGTTGCCTACAGGATACTAATGTCCTCCTGTTAACGCTCTTAATGGCACAGACAAGCTGCCTGCATAATGGAGTCCTCCTACTCCCACCTCGAGCCTCTTCCTGGCTTTTTTCTCTGTGCCCCACAACTGTCTCCATCTGTCAGCTAGCTGCATTCATTCACCTGCGTTGCCCCAATGTTAATGACATCTCCTGGGCCGATGCATCAGGCCTTTTGGAGAGTCAACCCAAGAAAAACTAGCTCAGCAGAGCGAAAGGATTCCGGGAAGAAGGAACGTGATCTAAAAGTAGTAAGGGAGACCTAGGAAACAGAGGCAAAACGACCTATGAATGTACTTTCCAACTAGGAATCTTTCAAGAAAGTATCATTTAATAATTGGGAATATATTTTTGTTTCATTTTATTTTAATTATTATTTTGTTCGATTTTATTTGAAAAATCAAACTCCTAACTCTACGCCCGCTAGAGTAAGAGGCCATCACATATACCCTATAGGCAACATGGATAGCCTCTCCTGTCACTCCTCTACCACTCGGCTCCCTCTGGTAGCATCCATTTGGGTAACCGGGTAGACAACAGAAATTAGCATTACTTCCGAGTGATCGCAATCTGCGCATACTAATTGCCCATCGTCAGAGCTGGATTCATTCATGGGGGCAGGCAATATCATTGAGGGAAGGCCTCCGCACCAAACTTGGCATTACCTGAATGATTCTTGTGCTGCTGCTGCTGCTGCTGTGATTTTTTCCAGCCTGTCTAGACGCTGCTGCATATAAGGTAAGTTGGCGACGGGAGACCCGAGACCAGAGACTCGCCTTTGGATGCGTTGCGATGCGGAGAGCCTATGCCCGAGTCTTCGCCTTCACAGTCTTCTCTCCAGAGCTCAGCTCAGCTTCCCGGGAAAACGAAAACGGGAACGAGAACGAGAACCCTTGGCTTTCCTGCGAATCGAGCACAAAACACCAATCATCCACATCATTGTCAACACGCCAGCATTGCCAGTCGTCTCTCTGTCGTCGGTCCATAAACGGATGCCCCGCGTTGCCCATTTAGGGTTAGCTGGCTCTGGGGCCTGTCATAACTCCTCCTGGTAGGCGTACCAGGGATCGTTGTCTCCAGAGCGCCAGCGCGGAGCACTATGCGATCATCTCATCCGATTCCAAAGCGATTCCATGCCCATTTGGCATTGCCAAACGTCCAAAAAAGGCGCAGACGCCGCAGCTTCATGACGCGCGTTGGGAATATCCAAGCACCAAGTCTTTCGTCGTCGTCATACTTTCCCTGCTGCTCCAAAGACCAAAGACCATATGCCATATGAGCTTCTGGAGCTTGGAGATTGGAGCTGGCCCAGCTGGCCAGCGTTCTCAAGCGCTCAAAGTGTCAAGCGTCAATTGCCGTTGAAGTTTATTGCCTTGGCAGCAATTAAATCCCATATTTTTTCTGTATTTCGGGGGCTCGGTGACCAAAATCAATCCACTTTGATTTGATTTCTTGATTGGCTGTCCAGGGAATTGAAATGCATAATTGAATTATCAAATTAGAGGTGGTGCTTTGATAAATAATTGTTATTCCATGGGGGATTCGGTGAGTCATTGGGTGTTTCTGGGTTGAATTATTTGTTTATAAATGCAATTAAGTGGAGTTTGAGTTAATAAAAAGTCAGAAGGTTGGCCTTGTAACATATTTTATGGCACTTAAGACATGTTTTTAGTTTTTAGAGAGGTTGCTTTATGCTGAAGACTGTTGTCTAACTTACTGAAAGATTCCTCATGGAAATCCCTCATAGAAAAAGCTTATAAAATTTAAAAAGCTAGTAGCAATAAATCTCTTGAATTTTCTACAATAATAACTCTCCTTCGGACAGTTATTTTATACAAATTAGAAATTTACACTTTGTTTCCCAAACTCCCAGGGCTTACTGCAATTTGGCTAAGTAAGTTTTTACTGCCACCGTTTCAGGTTCAGCTCGGTAGGTAGCATTGCTTCTACCTTAACTCAAAGAGAAAAATTCATCACCGCAATATGCGCAACATATACCCAAAACACAGAAGGAAAAAAGCAACAAAAAAGCAAGAAAACTCCGGAAAAAAGAAGTGGCTGTGGCAGTGGCAGGAAAATTGTCATAAAGGTGCAACTGACAACAGCAGAAGAGGAGACGACAGGCGACAGGACCGGCGAGAGGTTAGTAAATTTCAATTTATATGCAGAGGGAAAAGTGAGTGAAAAGGCAGGCAACCACAGGACATGGGACACGAGAGCCAAGGATGAGGAGGAGCTGATTCAAGGAGCTAGCGCAAAAAGTGTCAACGTTATATTTTCTCGAATTTTCCAAGATTTTTCGTGTCATTTTATTTCCCATCTCTTGCTGTCATCACTTGGTTTTTATTTATTCTTTTTTTCTGCTATTTTTGGTTGCCAGCGACGCAAGTGGAAAACGCAATTTCATTAGACAAATTGAAAAAAATAAGTGCAAGCTTCGTACACAACAACAACAATAAAGAGGACTCCTATTATATACTATATACACCCAGGAACCCAGCTATATACTCCCTATGTACAGCCAGAAGACTGACGCCATGTTGTGCGGACCATCTGAAGATTTTACGCTGGCCGCCTGCCATTCGTTGTCCTGGCTTTTCCCGCATTTTCCCGGACTCGCGCATACGTGTAGGAGCGGAATGGCATGGAAAATATGTATATAAACATATATATATGTATATCCAACGGCGGAGCAGCCTCGTCCTTGTCCAACAGGATGCTGCGCGCGCGTTGAAAAGAGGCGGAGACTCTCTGCCCAACCGGAAAAACCAACACTTGGAGCTGCGAGGAGCTGGTGCTGCCGGAAAAAAGGCAAAGAAAGCACCGAATGCAGCCCGGACTCTCCGGCCTCTGTTCGGCAGCTCACACACTCGCCTCGCTTTCCCCACTTTTCCGCTTTTCCCCCACAAAAGCAACGATGCGTCGTCGCTGATTGGAAGCTTCGGCAAGGCAGCTCGTTTTTGGGGCGGAGCAAAAGCTCTCGACGCAGTGGCGCCACCGAATGGGGGAGAGCCTTGGCACAAAAGGGGGTTTTTTTTGTCATAACTTTTAGTAAATTCATAATTTTCATAATAACTTTTATGCAATTTAAAATGGTACTTAAATTTGCTGGTGGATTTAAAGTTACTTTAAATGATGACTTGAAGTATACAAGTAAAATTGCTCATAATCAAAATTCATTGAGTTCTTTTAGACACTTTTCAAAGAGTTTTTTTTA
Source organism: Drosophila ogumai (assembly GCA_018904815.1). Classification (NCBI taxonomy): domain Eukaryota; kingdom Metazoa; phylum Arthropoda; class Insecta; order Diptera; family Drosophilidae; genus Drosophila; species Drosophila ogumai. Next base: position 61,767 of record JAEIIJ010004042.1, read on the forward strand.
AATTTTTGGTTTGAAATTTCTATTTAAAAAATATAATTTATATTATTATATCTTTCACTTATCACTTTCTACAAAATATCCATTTCCCGGGCGGCGTTAATCATCCCAACAAAACCCTCGGTCACCTCCCTGGCCACTGGAATTATATCCTCAGGTGGCAGGACGAAACCCAGTCGGCCCTTGTCTCTTAACTCGATGGTATAGGGTATTTTAATGCCCTTCACTGCATAGGCCCATTCCTTGCCCGATCCTGAGACTTCATCTGGAAAATATAATATCTTATAGGCATGATAATTAATTTAAGAAATATCTCAAGCCTCACAAAGAGTGGTGGCACTGGATCCATAGGTAAATACGGTGCCATATCTCCTGAGCAAAGCATCCGAGAAGCCCTTGGCCACATGCATCATCTGGGGATAGTGCTCGGGGAACTCCGCAGCGGTGTGGCCCCAGGGCGAGAGTACGTACTGGCCATAGGAGTGAAGGGATATATAGATCTTGATAGAGCCCTCTGGTATAGAGTTGTTTATAAAGGATGTCAACTGGCTGATCTCGACATCGGATTCCGCCGAGGGACCAGCATAGGTTTCATCGCAGAAATCAGCACTAGCGCCAGTTACTGAAGGAAAGCATTTAGTTTACAGATAAAAAGTAAATATTAAATATTATTATCATACTTACACATCCACAGAAAATCAAAGTTACGATTCAGATCGGTTCCAACACACTCGCCCGTGGGATCCGAGTTCAAACGCGATTTGCGCCAGAGACGTTCCTACCGTTCGCCATGGAAATAAATACAGAGATTATCAGCCGCTAATAGACCTAATTGATTACTAGTTAGTATAGTAGAAAGATAAGATAAGCCACTGAATAACTTAATTGGCACGTATTTGATCGATAAGCTTATCTGCGGCGGCACTTTCATTTCCATTCATAGTAACTCATTTATTACGTAAAACACTCACCACTTCGTGCGAATAAACAAAGCCATCGGTATTCAGAACGGGAATAATGTACCAGTCCACATTTTGGGCTATATCCCTGACTCCAGGATTACGGGGCACCAGGAGCTCATCTATAAAGTAGGTAATTGTCGAAGAGGTGATCCACTCGCGGGCATGGATGTTGGACTCGATGAAAACGGCGGGATTTCCCTCTTTATAGGAAATCTTAACACCGCGAATGGGCCTGCCCTCGTGGGAGTTGCCAATGGTAAAGGCTGTGACTATGTCGGGATACCGGGACTCGATCAGGTCCAGCCAGGTGTATATTTCATCCAAAGTATGAAACTGAGTCCACTCCATGGACGTTATGCGCTGCTTTGGCCGCTGGGCATCGATATGGTATTGCACATTGTCAATCTTGAGGCTGTAGCTAAAGTTGTGGCTGATGAGGAGAGCCTCGAAGGTCTCCTGGTATTCGGGAGGGAGCATAAGGTCCGAGGATTCGCCCAGATGACGAGCCTCGCGCCAACTGCTGAGCTGTTTTGGTAGTAATAATAATTAATCAACAAAAATAAATAATTACTGAAAGTTAAACTCACCTTCAAGGGCTTCTCCTGACTCCTGAGCAGCTGAAACTGCTCCAAATCATCGATCCTCACATTGTACACCTTGTAGTTGTCATAGCGCACTTGGTCTAGACCGAAACTTAGACCCAAAAAAGCTAATACTAGAAGAATTCTAGCCCACATACCGCTCGTTCGAAAGGCCCAGAGGTAACTGAAGAACTGCCGCCTGATTAGCCATTATCGCCCAGACAGCCCGTGGAGCTTGTGTTTATTTTATCAGCTTAATAAAAAACTATTTCGGGGCGTCTAAAAAAAATAGAAAAAACCCAAAGCCCAGTCTTGAGGCAGCTCGAGTTGTCTGGGCACTTGGTACTTAGGCTGTCTCTCAACTTTGCACATAAATTTTGTGCAACGGCAGCCCATTTCATTGTAGGTCATTGCATAATGAAGGTACCGCCCCGAGGCCCATAAATTTCCCTTGGAGTTCGTAGAGATTTTCCACAGACCGCCTTCTTCGGTTCGCCGCTGTCTTCTGTTTGAACATTTTGTTTAGGCCTTTTCGGTTTCAGTTTCGGCCAGAAGTTGCCTTCGCTTTTTTATGTCCTGTGGCGAGTGCTTAAAGGACTTTGTCCGGGATGGGGCTTTGGTCATATTTCGCGCGGGTCTTAGAGGAACACGACTTGGTCGTTGTCACCGCATGAGGTGCGTCAACGTGTGTCCTGTAAGTCCTGTTTGCAAGGTGTGAGGTTTTCCTAAGTGGCCTGGACATGAAAGGCGCATCAAAGTGGATTTCCAAGGGGCGAAATATTTCGCAAAAATGTTAATGGTCGTGTGAAATATCGGGAGAAAATGCAAAACTTTTCCGTGGTCTTCAATCTGTTCAGCTTTTGGCTGTCCAAAGGCGAAGGGTAAAGAATTTAGCGCCACATTAAATCAGGGATTTAACAGCAATTTACAATGCCACTAAAATAAGCTATATAGTAGGTGTAAAAGTCGAATAAAATTGGAAGTTATGAGAGTCCGAGACTCTTAACAATTTCTCATAACAGAACGAGTTTAAAGTTCAAATTAAATTGAGAAGTGAAAAGAAACGAGACTTCTCAAGACGATAATTATTTTTTTGATGCAGTTCTTAGCTTTGATTGAAATCGCTTCCATTTTCTTTCATTCACACCTTGAGAGATGAAAATAAAGCCACTTTCTAACCCCTCAATTAGCAGCGGATTATTTGATTAGCCCGCTAATTGCCTTGTCCTTCCACAGCTCGGAAAATAATACTAATTTCTTGAACACTTATTTCTTATCAGTCGCCATAAAGGCGAGCCCAGCAGGATTAAAGACGAGGCAGGGAGTCGTCGCTCTCTCGCAGGATTACACACAGCCTGCGGCTGCGGCGAACTTCCGACGAAACTTTCAACACCTTCTTTGGCGGCGTGGAAATTGCGGAAAACTTTTCAACCAACACTTGTCGTGGCGCGTGCGATAAGCCAGCGCCGCATTTTTAATTGCCAAAGTCCTTGGTCCTTGGGAGCCCAAAGGGGACTTGTTTAAAGTCGGCTTTAAAGTGTCATAAATATCGCGGCGTTAACATTTCCTGTGGCATATAGCTGCGGTTTTTTTTTCCCGAAGCCCTTTTAATTGTGTAAAAAGTGAGGCGGCCATAACATAAATCTCGTAACTTTGCTGGGAGGACAGGTCGTATGCTTAATATTTTTCACTGGCAACTCGGCGACAAAAAAATGTCAATGCCGGAAAGCGTTTAGCATTCGCTTTTTTCTCTGTTCGTCGTGGATTTAATTAGCCTCAAAATGTCCCCGGAAAATGGCAACCTGGCATGCCATATGCAGAGGCAAGTGTCCTTGCTGAAGGCTCTGGATAAGCCAAGGAAGTCTGTGTTCGTTTCGAGGAAGGAAGTCGCATGTTCATTCTCAAGTTCAATTTGCTGGTTTCACCAGTATTTTGAGGAGGATTTGTGAAAGGGGGGGAAAAAGAAAGAAGAAAGTCGGATTTATAATAGGTTTAATTTTTTTATGTAATATACTTGCATTCTATTTTTATATTTAATATTTTTTAGTACATTTAAAAACAGTCACTTCATTGCCTGAAGTTCTGCGAACCTGAAAAAGTATTATTAGCATAACTTTTGAGTTAAGACTCTATGAGAGCCTTTCTCTGCACTTCTCAAACATATAGATTTTTTTATTACACTTATCCACAACTATAAAAATTTATTTAAAAATTCAATTATGCAAATTTAGTTTTTAATCTCCCGTTTTTAATGCCTTTTCTGCTTTTCATATATATTTTCCATCATTACCCCATATAATAAAACTACTTTAAATTGGCCACAACTGCTCAATGCTGGGTCTCATTAATCCACCTGTTTTGTGTAATTCTCACCTAAATCCCTCCTGCATGTTCCACGGCCATTACTATAACATCTGTGTGTACGAGATCTAGTGATCGTTATCACTATAATTATTTTCTTGCCCGCTCTATTGTTAATTTGACTTCATTTCCAGGTGGAAAACGAAGAAAGCCAAGAAAACTGCGGCGGCTAAGTGGTTCCATGCGTGGACACGCCCAACTGGAGCTGCAATTATTGTTACCCCCGGTAAAGTCTCCGCAATTAACGCTCGAGCATCGCCATCTAATTGCCAAATAGGCACGCTCGTGTGATCCCGATACCATATCCCATATCCAAGGTATATACCTTCCCCCTCTCGACAACGTGACAACGTCTTCAACAAGTGCCAAAGGTGGGATGACTTTGCGCTGGAGGGCGTGGCACATGCCAATGTGTTCAGTAAGCGATTATTTTTTCAGTTGAACATTTTCCAATTGTTTTCCTTTCGTGTGCTCGCTGCTGCCTGCCAGCTATTTATTGTTAAATGAAGCGATTTGTTTGTTGTCGTTATGCGTCGAAGCGTTAAAACATTTTCGCTTTATTTTTTCTACTCCTGGAAAAATTGTTTTTGCACGGCAAGAGAATTGTGCGGAGTGGCAAGCAGGAAGCCAGCATCAATAGCTTCAGGCCAGAGTGGTTGGGATTTTTTGGCACATCGTCGTGCGGCTTGGCTCAGGTGGTAAGTGGTTGGAGCAACTGCCTTCTAAGCGCCGTTCTCGATGTGTGAATTCCAAACAAGCTGCGGCAGCTGTTCAGCATCAAGGCAGAGGTGGAGATGTTACCAAAAAAAAAAAAGAAACTAGGAAAATTCTAAATTTGATTTCGTGGGTAAAGAAAGTAAGGGATTCGAGAGAGGATACCAAAGACTTCATTTTATAAACCATTTTCTATATGGAACATTTATCATAGGCTCCCTTACACTCACATCATTGACTTAATTCCACCTTGACATTCTTTCGTCTTGTACCTAAAAGGAACCCACATCAGCGGTCTCAGACATGCTAACTAAGCCCTTCACCTCGACTGGGATGTGGATATGCTGATGCCACCGTGGGCGTTTGTCTCCGCCTAATCCGCTTTTAAAGTAAGTAACAAAAGTAGAGAAAATAAAACGCAAACCGGAAATCACAAGTCAAGTTGATGAACTGTCGCCGCGTCTGCAAAAATCGGGCAGACAAAAGAAACCTCTGGCACCTGCAGAAGAAGAAAAAAAAAAACTTTGCAGACACATTTGGACCCTTTCTGGCCCAGCTCCACGCTCCCTCCTCCTTTGGGTTAGAGATTTACGCATTTATTTTGCATTTTTTATACGCCACACAAAACATGCGCGCAGATTTAAGCAAAAATCGCTGGCTAGCAACCAACGAGTTGAGCTCTGAGTTTTGGTTAGAAACATTTTTCGGTTCAGTTCGGTTTGGTTGTCGATTTGCCTGCGTTGACATGACAAAAGGCTTGGATCTGCATACATTTGCATGTCATTGGACATCAGGCATACGGCATCATCAGGCAAGGACACTGAAATCCCCTTAAGACATTCGGGGATTGCTCCAGAACAAGCCGTTTGCCCACGTTAACAATATGTTAAGTTGCCCCAAGATACATTTCCAACCTGGGCCGCAACGAGTTAATCGCTTAATGTCGCTCTCTTTCCCGGTCTTTCAGTCATTTGTCAGCTGTCCGTTTTGACTTTTCTGGATTTTCAGTGGGTCGGCTGTGGGTGGGGTGGGGGTTTTCCTTTTCAAAGAGGCGGTATAATTGCAATTTGTAATTTGTTTGAATTAACAGCTGAGATTCCAACAGAGTCACTTTATCACTCTCGAATTCTCTGGAATTTTTAAAGGAAGGTTCCATTAGCATAACTTTTGAGAAACACAGAGAGAGGCGACTGCAGGTCATTTTTCTGCGTTTGTCAAATAGGTTTATGAAGGGGAACTCTTCGAATATATCCTTTTACTTGTCACCCTTTATTATTTTGTATGAGTTTTTCTTGTAATTTAATTGAATTAACGGGTCAGATCACAGTCATTGACAGCCAAACCCCCAAAGACCTCTCAACAATTCCCAAATTTATTGCCTTGGCCCATTAACAAAAGTAGCAAATTGCTTTCGGTTGGTCAGCACTCGAGGCTAATGTCCTCACTATTTACTGACCAGAGAGATCTCTCTTTGGCACAGCCCTTGGAAAGGTAATAAATATCAAAAGCACCCTAGAGGCAAATATTTACTTTAAAATGGAAACCCCCAACCCATCCCCGCTTTTCCCTGTTTGTTCAAGCTGCGTAAGTGCGTGAAAGGGTTGGCAGGCTTAGGCTAGAAAAAAAAAGGAAAATGTGGGAAAAGAAGCCTTTAATGGCCTCGCTTTTTGATGTTTCCTGAGCCGTGGGTGTTGGCAGGCAATTGGCCACTTTCCCCCTCAGTATCAATAGATATCCCTTCAACCATCAATAAGGTTGAGATAATATATATATATAAAAAAACCGAAACCATTGCATGCCTGGCTCAAATTCAATTTGAAGCTATTTTCGGCATTTTTATTGCTTACTAAATTGTTTTTATAGGCTCTAGCTCTACCCAAAAAGACCAGCCAGAAGCCATTCTTCTGGCCCGCTTTAATTTCTCTATTTTCCAGTACTGTTTTCTGGTCCGTTGTTTTATCTTTGGTTGCTTTTGTTATTGCTGCAATTGCCAGACCATAAAAATTAACAATTAACAGAGCGCTCGAAGTGAACAATCGCAAATCGCGGCTTACAAAATAGCCGTGGAAATGCCACGGATATAAAATTAAAAAAAAATGGTCGCAGATGAGAGAAAATGGGGAGTACGTTTGGAGAACATTTCTGGACATGGACTAGGGGATACTCTTGTTTAATTTAGTAAGCAAAGTAATATAATTATGTCAGAGATTATTACATTATTTGTTAATTTTAATATAATTATTTCAGAGAATATTACATTATTTAAAGGTGTAATTTTAAAAGAATCAGAAATGTCAGATGAACTTTAACTTGCTTCACAAAACAAACCCATCAAATGTTCGACAAATATTGTCTTTATGCGTTTACAAATATATATATTCAAGTTAAAAAATATTTTAAAAAGTATTTCTTAATTTAAAACAATAGAATAAAGAATTTATAATAGCAATAAACCACTTTGTATTATTTCTAAGCCCTGATAAATATATTATTTTTTAAGAATTAATTGGCAAAGGATCCTTAATAGCAATATACAATTTTCTTTTTATTTCTAGTCTTTAAAAAAAACATATTATATTTGAAAAATTAATTGACAAGTTCCTTGAGATATGTGGGTTTTTTGTCCTAACCTTATGACTTGATAATCTACCCCACATTGAATCCAAACATAGAGCATAATTATGAGACGGAAGACTGGCAAACCGAGCCGGAGCCGACGACCAACGGACAGGGCCGACAAAAAGGGTTATGAATGTGAAATTGTCATGCAAGAATTAGCCATGTTCTATGTTCTGGCCACGTTACGAGTATTTCGTTACATTTTATATTTATTTTTTCTGCCCATGTCTCTGTTTTTTATTTTTTTCCACTGGGTTTTGTGGCTAACCGTCACGTGAGGTGAGCTTGGCTCTGCTTTTTATGGCTCCATTCGGAATGGCAAGGAATGTCAGCAATTATTTCCGAAATGCTGGAAAAACAATGCTAAATGTTTGCCATGTTTGCTTGACGCTCAGGAAACGTAAACATTTAGTGTAGTCGGTAGTGTAGGGAGGATTTCCCTCCCCACCCACTACCACCTCTTGGAGTGCCTCATATGCATTCATAACTAACCCCCCCTCTGCCAGCGATGGAAAATGCATTTTAATGTGCGCAAAAATCCAATTTAAATTCAGAGCATTTTCTCCTCTCTCTCAGCAGACGCGCCGCGCAGCATGCAATCACAAAATTAGTTTGGCGACGAGATAAGAATTTTAGTGCCCCTTTCCCTATATCTTACGGCACTCCATACCCTATATCTATCTATATATATATCTGGGTATATATGGTGTAATGTGTATAAATCAACGAAATAGTAGAGGCGAGCTCTCTGGCAGCTGCAAACAAATTCCAAATAATTCCTGTGAGCGACGTGCAAAATTCATTTGACAAAATGCACAAAAAAGCAATTTCGAGCTGCAGACAAATTGAAATATATATGTATATGACGGGGGATGGGGGCGGGGGCGGGGGCGTGGTGCTGCAGTGACAGTTGGGTAAATAAATAAATGTATATATGTGAAGAGTACATAAGGAAAAGGCAAGCGAGGCTGCGGCTTCTATGTACTTTTGGCTGACGAAGATGCAGCCACCACCTAAAAGTATGCTACGAAAACAGACGAAGCTGCTGCCGTATGTGAGGGGCACCTCTCTCTGCTTGTGTGTGTTTGTGAGCTTTCCTCCGAGGGTGTGTGTGTGTGTGTGTGTAGGGTGTGCGCCTCGCCATTCGCGCGTTGAAAATAGGAGGAGCTGAGAAAAACTTTCCATGCGCAGTTCGAATTGCAAAAAAAGAAGAAAACACACAAAAAATATCAACGTGCAAAATGCGCAAAAATTATTGGAAAATATTAAAACTTGAAAGCCATGCTTGGCTTAAACTATAAAATATTACTGGGTTTTGTATTAAATTTTAGCTGTAACTTTAAAACATAGACATTTTTATATATTTTATATTTAACGTTATTTGAAGGATGAAGACTTTTGCCAGCCATGAAGGCCTTAAAATATATATCATTATTTAGTACCACTTTAAATTAAGGTTCTTTGAGTTAATTTAATAAGTAATATATAGTCTTAATACTAGTTAAACAAATTTTATATATTTTATTTTTAACATTTATTAAAGGATGAACAACTCAAAAGTGTAAATCAATAGTTTATAGTAATATAAATAAATTTCATTATAAGGCAAAAATATTATAGGATATTCCTAGACTTAAAAAATGTATGGGTTCTTTTGTAAACAAATAAATAATACTATTATTATTAAAAACTGAAAGATTCAAGTTCAATTCTGTTACGTTTTTAGTATAGTTTATACCTTAACAAATGGGTTTTAAACAAAATTAATTGGAATAATTTCCCAATAAAACACCAGTCTTCTAAGTTACCACAAGAATTTCTGGTAAAATACGGCATTCAAATTAAAGAAAAATAATACTTAAAATACCTTTTAAATATGTGCTTACTCTTTACGAATTTTAAACTTTTTTAAAGCTGTCCCAGTTTAAAGATTTAAATTACCAACTTCCCTTAAACAAGTTTCCGTTTTTTTCGGCATTTTCCAACTAATGCGGAAAAGGCGGAGCTCATTCGGGCTATTTTCGACGCCCCTTTGGGGTTAACTCCAAGCCAGGCAGTCCTAGGAACAAGGTACCCCGCTGCGATGGGTATCTCTGGCTATTAGCAGTCAGGATCGAAAACCGGCGACCGGGAATCGCTGCCGTCGAGATGGCAACGAGATGGCCCAACAGGCCGTTTAGCGCCATCAGACAATTCCCGCTGGCTCAGCGGCATTCACGCGTGCGCAGAACGGGTTATCGGGGGGTTATATATCGCATATATCGCCCATATATATACGGGAACGATCCCGTGGATGGCTGGCAACAACAATCAGTCGATTGTCACAGATATTTGTCATGTTTCTCCGGCTCTTTTCGAACTTTCCCTGCTGTTCTCTGACGTTGTAAAAATGTCAATTGCATTTTCTTGGGTTTGTTTATTTTTTTCCTCCGTTTTCAGTTCGTTTGGGTCTCCGTTTCCCTCGATCGGATTTCATGTAATTACATTGTTTTCTGATTCATAATTAATTCGATCTGTTCTCTACTCCACTCTCGCAGAGGCCGCATTTTTCAGAGCACTCCGACTGATTTTTACCAGCGAACACTGATAGTTACTGAGTGATGATTTAATGAGGCAAACGTGGCATGTTGTGAATGAAATCAATTTCGTGAATGTCCAGAATGTGCAGAAAAAGCCATGGCAAGCATCCCAGGAAGCGAGGGACATACATAGTTGTGAGTACAACTCGCATGAATATATCCGAATGGACGGACGGTTGCTTGGGTGTTGTAATATGGGCCTTATGAATCAATGCAATGTTGATTGAGCCGAGCTGGAGGAGCTGGAGCTGCCGGTGCAGCTGCCGATGTGTTTGCCTTATTAGCCAGTCGATTGATATCGTTAAGACTCTGCTGGACAGACTAGTCATGCTGGGAGATTCCTTTATGAATCGAGGAAATATGGCACTCAAATTGGATGATTATTTGACTGATTTTATTACATTTTTAGTATAAGTAATTTTATTTATTGTAAAGCAAAGAACTATGCTTTGTATATTTAATAGGAGAATGTGGACTAAACTTTTTCTAGCTTTATTAATTTTTTATTTTATTTAATTTCTTTCTGTCTTTTTAGGCGCAAAAAAACATATTCTGATGATTTCCCAAACTTCTTTCCACAAAAACCTATTAAATTATTGCTTTAAATTTAATGCGAATAAAATATAAAATATAATATATTCAACATTTCTTTTAGCTTTTTATCTAGAAAATCGAATCTTGCAACAAAAAATAAAATCATAAATCGAAAGACAACTTTTTCCCGCAGCCGCAACGCACGACTTGTGATTGACAAATTAATGCGGATCACAAATCAACACCTCAACATGTTTATCATATTATATGGCAACCGAAAAAAGGGAGAATCCCTGAAGTGAACCCTCTCTCGAGCCGAGCCAAAAATTAATTAAAAACATCAACAGAACGCGTCGGGATTTACAAATGTCTCTGTTTTGGGCGCTGCCGGAATTAGTTCAGATGGTTTCCAAAGCCTGGGAATGGAAGCGGGTTACGGTTTGGTTTTTGGGTTCTCAAGAGGTGGTTGTGGGTGGTGGGTAATCCTCCCCCTCCACTCCTCACCCGAGTTCAGTCACACCTTTGTGCTGATGGCTTGATAAACGACGACCGCAGCTCATTCATGGTTCAGGGAGCTCTAATCAGCAACCCTTTTGTGGCAGCGAAATTGGGTTGCTTTTATTTTATTTCTATAAAGATTCCTCTTCGTTTTTTACTCTGTCTCCCTCCCTCTCTTTATTTTTTTGATATGCAGATTTAACTCTGAAAAAAGTAAAATGTAAAAAATGAAGGGAGCGATGATGATGTCATTCGGTGGCTGACAAAACGCTTGACTGATTACACTTGTATCTGTTTTGTGTTCGGGTCTCAATATGCTGAAGGATATGAAGGATTTTAAAGCCCTGTTGACTGCTCCTGCTCCTTGATCCCAGCTCCTCACCGCTTAGATTGTTCGCTTGTGATAAATTCGGTTTATTGAAAGGCGTCAGTGCGTGAAATGATGTGTGTCAATTGCATGAATGCCACAAGGAGCGGCGTAGAGCGAGTGTTTCCCACATCCTAGCAGGAGCAAGGGTCCTGCCGCTGTCGAGTTGACAGCGATTATGCAAATCGGCTCAGATAAAACTGCATTAATTTAACAGAAAGGCTTGCCTGTGTCCAGGTCTTAAGCTCTCTCGCCGCCACTCGAGAACTTAAAGTTTCTCTGCCAAAAAAAAAAGAGAAACTACTCTGGAAAATTTGCATTGTTGCAAAATTTTCAATTTATATGCTAAGCAAGATGCAGCATGCTCTCGCTATGCAGCACAGTTTTAATAAGCAATTAAAAGTTCCCCTTTGAAATTATTTCCCCCCTCTGAACATTCACCCACATATGCCATTTAATTTATTGTTTTCATTTGTCGTGTGTCCCGAAAATCAACCGCAAATTGCTTAACAAATTGTACAAATTGTTTAAAATTGCATCGCGCCACCTCAACGCCTCATTGCACACCCCAATCGACCCCGGGTTTCCCTGGGGGTGCATTCTAATGTGACCACTGGCCAGTGACCGGCCACTGTCCATCACCTCATCCCCTTGGCGGTGTCATTAAAATAATTGACACGCTTGTTCGAACAACGCCTCAACACCAATTTAATTGATGGCTGTCGATGGCTATGCGTGATTTAATTTTATGGCTTTCAATCCCCCCTTAATTAGTTAATAGATTTGGATTTTCCTTATTTTCCGGGCTTCTAAAATTTATACAGAGGGTTGTGGCTTGTTGTAGTTTATGGCAGGACGCTCGTAAAATGCTTGCCAAATTTGTTGACAAGTCAGCAATTAATTTCAAGATTAATGCCTCCAAGGAGATGTGTAAGTTGGAGTTGATGGAAAGCAAGGGATAAGCGTGGCGAAGATCAGAGGACAAGTGGCGACTAGGGGATGCACTTGAAAAACGGGGATGTAATGGAGATGTAATGGGAAAACATCAAGCAGCAGGAATTTGTTATAAATTATAAATGTTCAAATAAATTCTATAAAATAAATTGGTCAATAACAAATAGCATAAAAGAGTAATACACATAAATTTCACAAAAGCTTTTAGTAGTTACAAGGCTTAAAATTAGTTTAAAAATAAATCGTATAACTCCCAGAATTCCTCCTAAATCAAACCCCAAACTAAAAGACTCTTTTTCGCAATGATTTTTCCCGACTAAATAAATTTCTGCGCATTTTCGCTGGCCAGGCTTCTGTTTTATGTCGGCTCCATGCAGTCGGAGCCATAAAACTTTTTCCCGGCTTCAGCTTTTTAATCTTCTCCAGCTGCGACTGAGTGGATTTTTCTGCTGGTTATCAGTTGCGTGTGTAATTGTCGTATAGAAATTAACAAGGACTAAGAGGAAAATGGCGCTGCCAATGGGAAATGAGGAAATGGGAAATGCCAAATGGTAAAGGGGGAGAATAAAACGGCTAAAGCCTGAGGCTGAGATGCGTTCAAGTGGCGAGATAAAAGCCCTCGAGCTGAGTTAATGACTTCCAGGCGCTGCTGGGGGTTTCGACTTAAGACGCCATTTTTATCGCAATTGTCCTTTGGCTCCTGCTGCCGTCGCTGCTGCTGCTCCCACTCAAAGGACTCTGGCCCTGGTGGCACTCCTGATTCGGATGCTGCTGGTGCTCTCCACTCCATGCTGTCCATGTTGCCAAGTGAGCGTGGCAAATGTTTTAATGGCGAACGTCGCGACACTTGAGAGCAGGCCAGCCGAGCTCAAGAAATCACATTTTTACACAGAGAAAAAAGAAGGATTTGTAAAGTCAGAAGAAGCTTTCAAAAAAATCTCAACTAATTCAGAAGAATTTTTTATATTGAAGAAGCTCAATATTTTTCGTTATTTTAATATTTTCCGTGTTCCTTAACCATAAGGATAACGCTTACAGCAGACATCCTGCCATTGAGCACCATTCCGAGGCTTTGATATCGCTCTGCTAATGAAATCACGTCCAGATACCATTTCGGCCACGCCCTGAATACATATTCCTGTGTGCCTTTGATATTCGAAATCCATTTGAATTTTAATTGCAGGCGCCAAATCTGCTTTTTCCCATCTTGCAGGGACATCACCGACATCAATCATAATCGATCAGCCTGGATTTGCCTGGGAAATCCTTGATAAATGCCTTTCCAAATGCAATTCCAATGCGGGACGGCCCAAAAAATGTATAAAGAAAGTGTGAGAGTGAGCCGCGTCTGCTGAGCATATCAAATGATGTGTCATGTGTGTGTCCTGCATGTCCTGGCCAAGTCTTTGTCTGGTCCCGGAGAGCACTCAGGCAGCAGCAGCAGCAGCCGTGGCAGCAGCAACTTGCAGATTATTTGCATTTCAAAACTTTTGTTGATGACATTTTCCATGAAAATTTTAATGTGTTTTACTTTTTTTTTTAACTTCTCCCTCCCTCGTACATATCCTCGTACCTGTTCACACTTTTGGGATATTAATATATGCAGGGCCTGGCTTTTAACACTCATATTCCAAAAAGGACGAGGGCTTGGGGCTTGGGAAAACTTTTTCCATATGAGGCCGAGGCGGGATGGATGCGTTTTGTAGTGAAAGTTGTGGAAAAGTCGGGGGGGAAACATTTTTCAATATTCATGCCCACGAGTGTGGGATGTAAATGTGGCTGTGAAACTTTTAACATTTGTATGAATATAATTTAGAATAAATGAAAAAGGATAAATAAAAGAAAAAAGAGAAGGAAATTCCAGTGTCCAGTAAAAAGGCAGCACAAATACATTAAAATTCCATTAAAAAGGCGAGTCAGTTTGTAGATTTTTGCATATGAAAATATGCTCACACATATCTATTAGAAAGGATGATGAAGAGTGAGGAAATCTTCACCAGGACTTCTTTTTTTTCTGCCCGTTGTCAGTCGCAGTCGCTGTCCTTGGGTCCTTGTCACGATTATTGTATAAATTAACGTCACAAACAAATGTTACAAAAGTCGCCAATGAAGTGGAATGATGCGTTGAGCGTTAAACTCCCTGCGAGTCACCCTCAAACCTCAACCGCAAATGTGCCTAATTTTTCGTTGTTATCCTTTGTTACTGCTGTCCTGTCCGAGGGGGAGAGAGGAAGGAGAAGCCTCCTAATAATGCGTAAAATTTAATGCACCATCCCGAGGTTTCGCTACTCCAATCGCGACAAGTGATTCCGAGATTTACGACAACCACGACGACTTTTTGGGGATGCTCCTAGAAGTGTCCTTTTTGTTGTGCTAATGTTTGGCATTTTTATGGCTTGCAGCAAATTTGATTTATTGGCCAAACTCTCGAGTTGAAGCCTTGGGAAAGTTGTGAAAAGTTTGAAGGCGAGAGAGCGAAGAGTTCATCATATAATTGATGCGATTTGCGGTTCATAAAGTGCAATTGCCCGTAAAGTGGACAAAGGAAGAGGAAAGACAAATGTCCTGGTACATATGGGAGGATATTTTGGCACTCACTTTAAGTAAAGAATTCATTTATTTATTAAAAACTGAACTTGGAATGGAAATCTTTATTATGGAAATATAAAAAGTTTTAGATAAAAGTTCTTTAAAGTGATTTTATTGAAGGGAAAGCTATTATTATATTTAAAAGAATTTAAATTTAAGGTTATTAACCCTTTCTTGAAGTAATTTCCAACACAACCTTGCATCTTAAAACCGAAACCCCAACAAATCACCTCAGAAAACCCAAACCAAACTGGATCAGATCACCTTTGCGATCTCCCTTTTTCGAATAAAAGAACTATGTCAGTGCAAAACAGTGGACAGTTGTTTGTCTTCCACGGAGTTCTGCTCATTTCCCATGCTAAACGCAGATCCAGATGGATACGGACGACGACGACGACGACGAGTCGCCCTCATTAGGTGACCCAAAGTGTCCGAAACTATGCAATTTACATGCACAGAGGCCCCTCGCAGATGGAGCGATGGCGAGATGGAACCCACGAGGGCCAATAGACCGTGGAAGATAACAACGGAACTGGAACTGGAACTCCACTCCTCCTCCGTCCCTATAGTCCCTAGCGAATTATGTTGTACTGCGCGGTCGGCGAGGGTTCGAGTTCGGGTTCTGGGCTCGGCCACAGATCGTTCCTCGGCGATACATAAAATTTGAATGCGTTTTGCATACATTAACCCACTGCTGCCCACTGCAGCCAGCCCCCGGGGGTGACTACTGACGACTAGTGACTAGTAACGGTCGGCGGCGACCAGCGGCTGCCGGAGAATGTGTTTATTAAATTTTATGATTATTGGCCTGCAATTGAGCAGCTTACCTTGGGAATGTGTCGCGCCAGGTTCCCCCTTTTTTTTATTTTTTGGATTGTGAAAATTGAAATTTTATGCGCACACAAGTCCCAGTCCCTTTTTTCTTCAGAAATTGCCAGAAATTCTCACGCGTAACTGGAGCAGTTACACTTTGTTTGGTGAGTTCTTAATTCAATTTACGTTTCCGAAATGCTAATTAACCCGGCCAAGAAGAGGCCCATCTTCTTGCGTTTATTTTTGGGTGTTACACATGTTTCGCTCTTGTTACTTGGGATCTGTATCTGTTTCTGCTTCGGTCTAATGTGCCACAAATTGAAAGTCATTAAGGTTTTATGGGCCACGTTCTCGGCCCCCTTTGACAGACGTCAATCCGTTGGCTCATTACGAATGCACAACTGGGCTTTAAAATAGCGCCAACAGGGTAAAGAACAGATTTTTGGACTACTTTTTTAAAGATGACAAGATATTGGAGGAGAGGCTAGAGTAACAATTTATGACAAGGCAATTGGAATGGTCTGAAGACGATTTATGATTTGACAACATTTTAGAACTTTAATTTCTTTACTTTATTTATTTTCTGATTTTAATTGGTTTTTTCTTGCATTAAATAAATACTAAGTACTTTTAATTGTATTTTTAAAATCTATAACTCTTAAAATTAGTTTTAATATTTTTCCCAGTGTCCCAGTGAGGTATTTTGAATGGGAAAACTAATTAGAAAAGTCGGGGGAGGTGGGCGTTATGCTGCTGGTTCTGCTCCTGGTACACATCGCTGGACAATTTCAACGCTCCTCAAATTGGCAACTAAGTAAACTTGAAAGCTGACAGCCCGCGCTCTGGTCCAGTCAGTCGGTCTTACACGCCCACTTTTCCAGGCGCTACTATTATTTGTTATTGTGGCTGCTTCGTTATGCAAATTTTCCCGGCCAGAGCCACGGAAAAAATAAAATAACCGTCGAGCAATGAGAATTTTGAGCTATATAGTACATAAATATATGTATATCTGTATATATAGAAAAAGCAAATGCAAATGGTACATAAAGAAATGCTCGAAAAGACAAATAACATGGTGGAGACAACAAATTTAAACGACGGATTTCTTCAGCTTCTTTGGTTCCTTGTTTTTTTGTTCTTCTTTCGGAATAAATAATAAACGTAAACGAATTAAAAACGGAGGGGAGAACCTGGGGTCCCTTCGATATATTTTCCTGGGCGAAAGTTCTGCTTTGACTCGGCTCTGGTTTTTGTTTGCTTAAACCAAGTTTATGCGGCTTTCAATTAGTTTTAATTGAAATTCGCCTTGGCCAAGGAAACGCAATTGGATTTCGGTCTTTAATTAAAGTTTTTAGCCTGCGAAATGTTGATTACGATTGAGTTGGCAAGAGTTAAGAAAGAGTGATTAAGAGGTGGACATTAAAAAAGAAATAGAAACAGAAACATGCATCTTATGCTTTTTATTGGCTATCCCAGACCTTACAAAATTATTTTAGCATCTGATTAAGTTATTTAAATTATAGAAAAAATAGGAATATAAAATCCTAAGGCTACCGTTATTTCTCCCTTCTTTTGCCATTTGAGGAAAACATTTTATTCAATTGCGGCCAGCGGAGAAAAACAAATAAAATTTATTTTTCCCTGCTCGTTTTCGGTTGCCATTTGCTGGTCAATTTTGGGAAAAAGCATAAAATAAAATGAAATGATGCGTTGAAAGCAAACGGAGGAGAGCCCTTGGCTACTTTCCTCAAAAAAAAGAAAAAAAAAGGAGGCGGAGCCACAGCCAGGCCATGTGTGGTGGCCAAAGGATGATGTCCATCCAGAATGCTGGCCGTGTGGGTGGGTTTAACGTTTTTGGTTCAATAGATAGCACACACAATCGAGGACCAGAACGAGGACCATTTGATGATTTTTGCGTCACCGTTGGTCAAAATCATTTCGAGCGCAAGCAACTGGAAACTGTATAAAAATAATGAAAAAGGGCCAGGAGGGGAGCCAGCGGAGCGCCGATGCCGAAGTCGCCGCCACGGAGGCAACTTGAAATAAATGGTCAAAAGAAATAAACAGTCCCATAAAGAATAATCATTCAGAATTCTGCTGAATTATGCATGAGGCAGACGGTCCGTGGACCAACGTCCAGGAGCAGCAGCAGCAGCCGCCTCGCTCCAGAGGAGGCAGCGGGGGGTGTGGCACTCACATATGCGAAAGGCCCCCCTCCCAACTCCATCCCCTCCTAGAAACTCACTCGCTGAAGCATCATTTTCCTCTTTATTATCTGTTTGCTTAGCTGTGAGCTGTGAGTGTGTGCTGGATTTTTATCAGCCTTCTAAGCAGTTAGCTAGTTACACAGCGAAAAATACATGGAGCTTGTAATACAAATCTAAAATAACGGAAATTCAATTTAGAAAGTTTGCCTATTTTTAAAGATTCTATGAAAGTCATTTTAAAGCACTAAATCATTTAAAGTGGAGGCCAAAACTGGTATTAATAAAATATCTTTGTTTTAGACAAAATATTTTTAAAATATCTTTGAATATATTTTCAAAATCGAAGTATAATTATATATATTTGCCTAATGAAATTATTGATTTTTCTATTCTGTCTTTTTTTTTGCTTTAAAAATATAATAATTTAAAACTTCCTTAAACACTTTTTCTCCCTGTGTTTTTCTAGAGTTCTAGATCTATTTTTCCGGAGAGTCGTGGAGGAGTGGCTGGTGATGGCTGGAGTCTCCCGCGGAGCCGCAGCAGCTTGGCCAGTTTGGTGGCGCTTGGCCAAAAGTCAACCAACATTCGCATAATTTTCGATAAAGCTTTTCGCCAAATGAAATTCAAGTGGTTACACATGTCTCACACTGCCCAAACCCCCCATACCCAACCCCTCCCCTGCTATTTTCGGTTTGGTCATTTTTCTTGGACACCACAAAACACACCCAATCTCGCCTCCAAGATGCTCACCCCATTCCCCCATCCCATTCCAGGTCAGGCTCATTTCCACATTATATGCCGCATCTGATTATCTCCGTTTTCGCTGTTTGTTTGCTTAGTTCCTTTTGTATTTCGTTTGTTTGTTTGATTGTTTGTTGTTTTTGCCGAAAAATACTGATAATAAAAGGTAATGATGGGGGGCTACCTATATGGGTTATCTCTTAGTTAAAGGGCAGTTGCTGTTGCTGTGACTCGTCACGATCCCAAATGGAAACTTTAAGTTTTGATAAAGAAATATTATTTATAATCGTGGGGGAATCTCATGAAATTTGATAGAGGATTACTGGCGAAAACTATGGGATTTTAATTGATTTAATTTAATCTAAATAAAGCATCATATTTTAACGTCGAAAAAATATTTTGTTTTAAAAGCCTGCCTTTTATGCACTTAAAAAATAAAACAAAAGACTATAGTTTTAGCTATTAAGCTTTTAAATATTCACTTAAAAAATGTTTAATAAAGTAATTCATTTAATTAATATTTAAACTCATTACTCATATTATTTCTCTAGCTCAAATAATTATTTAAATAGTTCAAAAAGCAATTAAAACCTTCCAGGCGCGACGATCTTATACAACACGTTCATAAAAACGGCGGTGTGGTGTCTGGGCACCTCAGTTCCGCTCAGCTCTTGCCCCGATCGGTGTTATAAACTATATAGTAGACCCTTCCATATAGTACATAATATAGTACATAACTTATCATGTAGACAAACCGCAGCAGACGCTTATGCCTGCGGTTGCCACGATTGCATCAGATGAGGTGCGAAATCGGAATCGAAATCAAAATCCAAATCTAAATCAGTGCTAAATCCGAAAATCAGTTGAGCTGATCACATGGCTACTCCTCAGCTTTTCCGAGAGCATTATAAACAAGTTGTTTATAAACTATAATTAGCACAAGTGATTAGTTAGCGACGGCAGCTGGAATTTGTTTATTGTTTACGATCGGCGGTCGTGTGATCGATCAACCCTCGCCACTCCATTGGGGGCCTGGAAATTGCCATATTTTTCGCGATAGCACAGCCCATTTAATATTGCAAAAGAAAAACATAATTTAATCTGTTGATTGTTTACGCGAAAAGTGTATGGAAAGCGCTTCTAAAATGCGTCAATGAACGCATTTTCCACACCAGATAAGCAACAATGTATAAACCGATGCATAAGGTAAAGGAGGAGGACTTTTCTATATAAGATCAAGGAAGAACTTTTTGTCTCCAAGGGGGGCCCTTAAAAAATAATTAAACTTTGATCTTGAAATGCATGTGCCGAGGCTTTAGCTGATTAGGCGAGTTCGGGAATGATTAAAGGCGAGCTTACAGAGAGAGAAAAACTTGTTACAAAAATGTGGGATAATAAAAAAAATATTTAGGAGGAAGTTGGAAAGAAATTCTGTGTTCTTATTACATTAAAAATAAATTAACTATAAGCTTTTAGTTCATCTTAATTATCTTTGATTTCTTAAACCTTTCCATTTAACAATTTTTCTATATTACTTTATTTTCATTAATTCCCTACTCTGTCAGAATATTAAAAAAGTATATTTTTTTTAAATTAAACTTTTAAAACTCAGTTCCTAAATCTATTTTTTCTCAGTGCCCCTTTCGAGATCAATGCCGAATGCGTGATTTGTGATTTGAAGCGTAGACGAAAGACATAATGCGGTCATTGAATCCTCGTGACGATCAAAGCCGAACGTGAGAATATATGAGATCCAGTGTTTATTTGGCAGATTTGGCATACAAAAAAAAAGTCTGCGGGGTATCAAATTCTGCCCGGAATGCGTTTCTGGGATGCGGTTGTGCTCGTTCCCCTCTGATCAGCCGCCTGGCTTGCATTCCCCCGGCTACAACTGATAAGTACGTCTTGATATACACACAAGTATATGTGCCATATATGTGCGATGACGATGATGAAGATCGGAGGTTTAATTAGGCGCGGCTGTAACATGAACATTCATAATTCCGCTGGCATTCAATCAATGCAGACGTGAACGATTCCGATTTCGATTCCAATAAAAGTGATCAAGTGATCGAGTGGGCCAGCAATCTCGTGCAAAAGTGTACAAACAGTGTCTCAATCCCTCACTCAACTGAATTTCCACAAAAGGTGGTGTGCCATCACACACACTCAAGAAAATCGATACTCAAAAGCATAAATAAGGCGAAACAATGGCGCAAAGTGAGGCGGGAAATTGCTGTGACAAACTCGCTAAAGGTAAGCCTTAAATAATCAAGTAATTAGTGCTGATTCCCAGGATTCATTATGCCTTATTTATATATTTTGTCTGCCTCAGATGAGGTGTGTTGTCAGAGGAAAAAGGATTTGGTTCCCAAGGTATTTCCCGACAAGATCTACAAGTCCGAACAGCCCAAAGGAGTGGATGCCACGGGCATGACCTGCGAGTGTGGCGTCTTTGGAGCCATAGCCTGCGGGGATTATCCAACACAGGTGGGAAATTAATTTAAATTTAATTAGTTTAATTTTAAAAACTTAGGCAGTGAATTTAATGATTCGAAAAAGTACGCAGAAATTGGATTGATAGCTTAAAAACTGTAGAACGCAAAGTAAAACCGTTTATAAAGCTTAAATTTGTTTAAACCATGGTATCTCAGTAATGATCTCGTAAAATGTGCGCCTCAAACCCTACTAAATGATAATCATATATAGAAAACCTTAAGTAATCTAAGCTTCCAATTCCCAATCAGTTACCAGAGCCTAGAAATATTACCCAACTGCACTGATCACTTCGATCGATGATCATTGAGCCTGTCAAATGCAGATCATTGAATTCCATTTGAATTTCTATTTCTATTTTCCATGCTGCGACCATGTCAGAAATTAGACCCATGCAAATCCCTCGAAAGTGGGTCAATGGTAAGCTCTGGTTTCCACCTCCTCCTCCTCCTTTTATTGATCTACTAACGTTCGATGTTTCTGTGGCCAATGCCCAGAGATTGCGGTGACGTCAATTAAATCAAAGCGATCTGCTGTTGTAATCTGTGTTGTTGATTTTTTTATTGCCATATCGCCGGGACTGTAATGAAATGGAAAATAACAGCAAAGTGTAGCCGTAGTCCGGCGAATTCTGGGAGAGACGAGAGATCTCGTTATCTGTCGTTTTACCGAAGTCATCGGTGGACCATTAGCGTCATAAACTTTGGGGATCGATGATCTAGGAAGTCACTAGGAGATTGAGTTTTGATTATTTTGTAAAATCAGTGTTATGTATCCCAAGCTTTTAAAAAGCAATAAGATTCAATACAACAAAGACAAATGGTTAAATGCTTTCTAACCACGTAAATTCTTATCTTAAGAAAAAGTAAAACAAGAAAAATATGATATATTAGTTATACATACATACAAATTAAATTATTGCTTAGACTGTTTTTATTCTGTAAAATAGTTTAAAGAAATTTCTAGATTTTTTAAATTATTTTGACAAATTTGACAAGCTTTTATACAAACTTAAATTCATCTAAAATTATACAAATTTAAAATGAATTGTGGCTTATTGATTATCTTGAGCTAAGCTTTAAAAACCTCTGATAACAATTTAAAATCATGCAAAATAAGTAATTTATTTTCACTGATACTGATCACTGATGTTTAAATAATCAACAAAACCTATTTATAGAGCTCCCTTCCTTGATATATTAAATAATTGATTACAATTACAAAACAAACATTTCTGATTACAATTAAAATTAAAAAACCCCCGTTGCTAATTGAGATTTTTCCGCTTGCAGCTGGACATAGCCCAGATGATCTGCCTGGGACTGGTGGCGCTGCAGCACCGTGGACAGGAGTCGGCGGGCATCGTGACCAGCCTAGGCAAGAGCTCCAAGAACTTCAGCGTGCACAAGGGCATGGGCATGATCAACAATCTGTTCAACGACGAGGCCATCCGGAAGCTGAAGGGCAACCTGGGCATTGGACATACCCGCTACTCCACGTCGGCAGCCTCCGAGGTGGTCAACTGCCAGCCCTTTGTGGTCCACACGGCGCACGGAGCTCTGGCCATTGCCCATAACGGGGAGCTGGTCAACTGTGAGTCCCTGAGGCGCGAGGTCCTGGAGCGAGGAGTGGGCTTATCCACGCACAGTGACAGTGAGCTAATAGCCCAGTCCCTGTGCTGTGCCCCCGAGGATGTGTCCGAGCACGACGGACCCAATTGGCCGGCGAGGATCAGGCACTTCATGACCCTGGCTCCGCTCTCCTACTCCCTGGTGGTGATGCACAAGGACAAGATCTACGCCGTGCGGGATTCCTATGGCAACAGGCCTCTGTGTCTGGGCAAGATTGTGCCCGTGGATGCAGGCCATGCGAAAATCGATGACCAACTGGCCGAGGGTTGGGTGGTGAGCAGCGAGAGCTGCGGCTTCCTCTCCATCGGAGCCCGTTATGTCCGCGAAGTGGAGCCCGGCGAGATTATCGAGCTCTCCCGGAATGGCTACAGAACCGTGGACATTGTGGAGCGACCGGACTACAAGAAGATGGCCTTCTGCATCTTCGAGTACGTGTACTTTGCCCGCAGCGACTCCATGTTCGAGGGTCAGATGGTGTACTCCGCCCGCCTCCAGTGTGGCCGCCAGTTGGCCCGGGAATCCCCGCTAGATGCGGATTTGGTTAGCTCAGTGCCGGAATCTGGCACAGCCGCCGCTCATGGTTATGCCCGAGAGTCGGGCCTGCCCTTCGGTGAGGTTCTGTGCAAGAATCGCTATGTGGGTCGCACCTTTATCCAGCCCTCGACGAGATTGCGTCAACTGGGTGTGGCCAAGAAGTTTGGCGCCCTGGCCCAGAATGTCGAGGGCAAGAGGATCGTCCTGGTGGATGATTCCATAGTCAGAGGAAACACCATTGGACCCATTATCAAGCTGTTGCGAGATGCAGGCGCCACCGAGGTGCACATCCGGATAGCCAGTCCCCCGCTGCAGTATCCCTGCTACATGGGCATCAATATCCCCACGCGAGAGGAGCTCATAGCCAACAAACTGAATGCGGACCAGCTGGCGGACCATGTGGGAGCCGATAGCTTGGCCTATCTCAGTGTTGAGGGTCTGGTCAAGGCCGTGCAGATGAACAAGACCCATGTGAATCCCCTGAAGGCGGGGTATTGCACTGCCTGCCTTACGGGGGAGTATCCTGGAGGGCTGCCCGAGGAGCTGAGCTGGTAGATTAGGCGCTCTGCATTTGTATCTCTCTTTTAGTCATAACTTTTAGCTTTTAGATGCAGTTTGTATATAATAAATATATGTTTTAAAATCGGGTCTTAGGACCACTAAACGCAGGAGAAAGTTTTATTAATTTGGGAATTAAAGAGAAGAATTGTAATGATAATTTTCTCCCTATAAAAAATATTCCCATTATTTTTAAACACCTAAAAAGCGACTTAATATTCATTTAAAATATTTAATTTCTTGTATAAATATCCCTATACTACCCTGAGTGAAAGAAACACATACTCTAAATGCTAATGGGGACACATCAACGTCTGATTATTGCCAAAACTGTCTAATGCCATAACTTCAATTCATTTCAATTTATATTTCCAGGCTTTGTTTGCCTTCCTTCGCAGAGGAGTCCTGCTTCCGGTTATAGCCCGGCTCAGATATAGCCTCATATCATACAATATGGTAATCGTGTTTGCTTTTTTTCGCGCGCATCCTGTCTCTTTCCGGCAAAAGGACTCTCTGGCTGAGCCAGTTGGGGCGTTGCAGTGTCTAAAGCGGGGCGTTTAGGGCGTTTAATCCTGCGGAAGATGTCCTTGCGGTTCCCCAGCTCTCATTGAATATAACTTTTTTTCGTTTTTCCTTTTTTTTATGACTTGCGCCGGGTACTGGAGTCAACAACGTCATCATTATTCTTGAATATTGTGTTGTATTTTCGCAAACAATTTCGCTAAGCTGCGCGGCATTGGCAAAGCCGGAAAGGGGGTGGGAATGGGGCTGGCACTGGGGTGTCCTGTGCTGAAGTGTGGCGAGGACATAAGCGAAGAAAATAATATGCGCTGTCATTGTAACTCGCTTGATTAATTCTTTGGCAGGGTATTTTCCTTGTTTGCAGAATGGATTTAAGCGACTTTGGAAATTAAATATATTTATGGGATATTTTTTTTTGTATAGTAGTTAAAAAAAATATGTAACAATTATATTTATTTACTTATTAACCAAATATATTATTTTAAAGTTTATTTCT
>JAEIIJ010004044.1:0-12413 GCA_018904815.1 Drosophila ogumai
CTTATTTGTATTTATTATTAATAAATATAATTTAATTTTAATCATGACGTGGTCATAGCTTTCAATATGCATATGTAGCATTTTCTTGTGATTTTTTTTTCTGCTGTCAATTAAATGAGTTTGACCCATTTCCCGGGGCGGCAAACAACAGCAAGAGGAGAGTTCACCAGGCCTGGAAAAGCGGAAAAGTGGAAATGTGAAAATGTGCAGAGTGTGGCACAGGGATCCGATTCAAAATCGGGAGTAATGTGTGCCAGCCAGCCTGCTCTTCATGCTCTTTCTGCTCCTTTGGAAAACTCAAACAAAACCCAAAGCCACCCCGCCCGCTTCCTGTGTTGTCCTCTGCAAATGAAAATGAAAATGGAATTAAGCACACAAGCAAAGGGGCAGGGGGAGTGTGTAGATATATATATAGATATATGTATATATTTATGGATTCTACCCCTCCTCTTATTTTTTCTTGTGTGCACTTTAAGAAACAAGACAAAATGAGACAGGGAGAGAGGGAAAAGTTCAAGTATCCTAAAAGTGTTTCTCCAGAGAAGGCATGGAGGAGGGTGGTGAGGGGTCTAGAGGATACCGAGTGCATTCCCAGCCCCCCTGTTCCTCCCTTTGCTCGTTGTGAGAAGTCAAGCCATCTGAAATGTGGCGTTTATATTGTTAAATTTCCCAACTGCTATCCATGGTGATGCTCCTGCTCCTGCTTCTTCTTTTGCCCCTGCTCCTGCTCCTGCTCCTGCAATTGTGCATTCCCTGAATTATTCAGCAATGTTTGTTAGCATAAATAACTGGCAAAATTTATTAGCACTGCCCCGGGGTCCTCTCAGGATCACACAGTATGTTATCACTCGGATTTTTGTTTATATATGAAGCTTCATTTTGGTTTTTCTCAAAGAAATTGAATTATTTTGTAAATAAACAAGAAACAATGCAAGATTAATAATAAATAAATGATTAGAATTCAAAAAATATAATCTTAATCTTTAATATATTTAATATTAATCTTGCCTTGTTTATTGTTTATTTATGATTTTCCATAAATATTAATTGAGATCATCTGTAAATAAACACGCTGGCCATGCTGATTAATTTGGATCAGATGGCATATGCCAGAGTCCTTCCGATGCTGCTGCTGCTGTTGCGTGTCGACAGGACCTTAATCACCAGACCAGACCAGACCAGTCTGCTGCTGTTGGTCCACCCCAATCTCTGTCTATATCTATCCTGCCCGCTGCCATATCCCTCCTTGTGTCTGTCAGTCAGCGAATGTGTTTTGAATTATTGCGCTGTAAATTCAAAAAGGATGATGATGCCCTGCACTCGCAGCTCAAGTGAAAAAAGATGGCAAAACAAAAGGATATTGTGACAAGGATTTATTAGTGTGTCCGGAGGGAGGGAGAGGCGTCCATTGTCTTGGCCGGGGTGGATTTTGTGAGCCCAGAGCCATCGTGTCAAAGTGCAATTATTGCTCATTGCAAGGCTCGGCCCCGATTTCTGGCATTCAAACTGAGTTTTCTCTTTCGGGAAATTGGATCTTGGCAGCCAATTATGTGGGGATTAGGTTACCTGGCCCCAAAAAGGAGCAACTTTGGTCGTTCGGGGAATTTGACTAATTTATTTAATGGCTTTGGTTATAAGCAGGACATGCTGGGATACTACCCCTTCTCCCCCATCCTCTTTAGCCAAGAATAATGGGCCAAAGCTTCTGCAAAAGTTTTATTGCAATTGCCAAATTAATTTCCTTGCCAAAAAGTTTGCACAAGAAAGTGTGTGAAGGGGGGTGGCGCACAAATGTGCGTTCATTAATTTAATTTTTCATTAAAGAAAGCAAAAGCCCCGAAGGGTCCAAAATGAAAAGTGTCATAAGACTGCTGCTGCCAGTTATAAAAAAAAAAAGAAAAGGGGGAGAAATTTATATTTGACCATAAACAAAAGGCCGCACGAACAGCATTCAAATTACTCGAAGCGGAAAAAAAGGGGGCGAGGCGATAAAGGTGGGGAAATTGCGGAAAGGTATCACCTTTTATTTTAATATTTCGGTCATTAAAAAGCGTTTCACAAGCAGTGGCCGAAGCGCAGCAGCTTGATTTTGGAGTTTTTCGGTTTCGTTTTCATTTCCGATTTTGATTTTGCTTTTTTTATGACGAACAAACAAAAAAGAAAAGTTATTTAAACCCAAGGAAAAAACATCAGCAGGAACAACAATTTGAACAAAAGCAATAACCTTTAACGAAAAAAAAACATCTATTATAAAAAAAAAAAATAAATTTAGGTAGAAGGGATATACGAAGATCAGGATCCTCTGGAATAATTAAGCAAACAATTAAAATTCTTAAAAGTTTATATACATTTTTTTGTTAACTTTTAAGAAAATTCAACTTAAACCCAAAAAAAATAAAATACTACTATTATATTATTTTATTTATTTATTTTATATTATTGTTTATTTATTAAAACAAATAATAATAATATAAATACAAACAAAGTATAGACAAATGCAGGGTAAATATAGAAAAATGTTCTTGAAGTAAATTGTAAATAAACAAATAAAATGTTTAGTAAGACTTCTTTATTTTTAAAAGAAAAGCTTAATTATAGGTAACTTATAAGATCGAATCAAAAGTACCCCATCCTCTAATACTCATCCTCTCTCAAAGATAAAGAGGTGACCTTTTTTAGAGTGTTGTTTGGGCGTCAAACAATTAAGGCTAAACGCTTTTATAACGGCTGAAAGGGGGCGTGGCAGCTTCGATGTGCTCCAGGCAGGTGAAACCCAAACCTTCGGGCGGAGAGGGGAGGGGGTTTTGGTCTTCAGATTAATGACACAGCGCAATTTTTACGATTGTTGGCCAAGTTTTCGTTCGAACAAAGTTCCAAAGCGCGATGAGTTTTCTTCATGTGATTTCCCCCCTCCCCCGACGCTTTTCCGGACGTTCCGCCCCGCGGACATTCCATTCGTTTCCCTTTCACGAAATTTATGAAATTTCACCTTTCGGCCAAGCAATTTGCTCCATTTACATTCTTTATTAGCCGCCGCAGTTTACCGAGAGAGAGAAGAGGCCATGGGCGAAAAAGTTGTTTCAAAAGAATTTCGACATTGTACGGAAAATACGGGGAAAAGTACAAAAAATATGGAAAATGCTGCTGCTGCTGCTGCTGCTGCTGCTGCAAAAAAAAAAAAAAAAAAAAAAAAAAAAAACAGCATCAAGCAAGGACAGAAAACAGAAACGGAAACGGAACAAAAGTTTGCCATTGCTTCTTGTTTTGTTTTTGTTTTCAGTTTTTGGGGGATATTTAAACTTTGTCAATCTTTAAGTCATATTTTTGCCAAGGGATTACGGATTAGAAACGCTGGAAGGAGAACACGAAATAAATTATGAGAGCAGCAATTTAAATGAAAAATATAATAACTATATTTATTAGGCACTTAATTTTCGATAAATTTCCACCTTCATTTTGGGCGGAAATTATTAGACAAATAAAAGTTTTGGTTCTGTTTTTATTATTGTTTATTTTGGGAAAATGAAAATGAAACTAGAAATATTATGCGACCTGAAGCAATATTATGTAAATGTGTAAAAAGGTTATGAATAAATTATATATAATATAAATAAATATCTACTCAAGTAACTAAGAAAAAAAAAAGGAAGCAAAGTTTATTATAAATTTCCCCTTCAAAGAAGGACATTTTTGGCCATAACAGTTTCCCAGACAACATTTTTTCCGCCACGGCGAATTTAATAAATTCATCATCTTTCATTTAGTCTGTTACACTGTCACAAAGAAGGGTTAAATCTAGCATGAAGAATGGAAATCATAATAAAAACGAGACCACCTGTGAAGCTGACAGTTACGGGGAAACACACTGGCCAAGAGGAGTTACCAAAAAAAATATTTAAAAAAAAAAGGAAAACCCCAAAAGAAGACACACGAAAAGAGCAAAAGCGGGCAAAAAAATCGTGACTGTCATTTCAACGAAGCGAAGTTATTTTTCATGACAAAGCAGCCGACAAGGAAAACTCCTCCGCCGACTCATTTTCCGACATTTCCCGGGAAGAAGAGAGCCAGCAGCCCAAGGAGGCATTCCAGCGTTAAAATACCTTTTACTGGTACATTACCAGCAAAAAAAAAATCCCCAAAAAATACAAAAAAAAATATATATAAAGAAAAACCGAAAATGCAGTCGACGTTGCTGCGTTTTTCATGAAAATATTACGACTTTGGAAATGAGGTCGTACGAAATGTCGTTACGTTGGCGGAACAAAGTTATAGCCCCGCTTCTCTCATTCCTTTGGGGGCAGCTGTCCAGAGCTCGTTTTAGTTTATTGTTGAAAATTTCTTTATTTATCTCTCGCTCGCTCCCTCTGTTGGAGGAAAAGCGGGAAATTGAGCCGAAAAAGAGTTGAGGAAGTAAGCTCTTTGATATCTCGGGGATAATCCTGACTGATTTTTGGTGTATTCTTTATTAGAATAAATAAAATTATGGTTTATGGAGGTGAAAGTTTTTCCCTTGAATTTTGTGTAGAAGTTTTCCCACGTTCATTCGGGCCAAGGCACTTGATGTTCTCCCATTTATGATCATGAACATAAATGACCCTTTCTTCACGTTTTAGCACCTGGCAGAAAGAGAGGTGTTTCTAATAATAATAATAATAATAATAATCTAAATAATTCTCACGCTCTCTCAATTTTTTTTTTTTCGGATGTATCTTGAAAGCCTTGCTCAAATATTGAACTTGATCTTGATCTTGGGTCTGAGTTTTCTTGAGAGCTCTCTCCCGCTGAGCTGCAGAGAGATTCACACGCACCTGAGTGTGAATTGTGACCCACTCTTGATCCGATTCAGTTCCATTCATTCAGCCATTTATACTCGGCGTCTAGACAGGGCGAAAACTATTGTCAACTGTCTCTTTTTACCCCACTAAGGCTATCTCTTTTGCTGATGGAGAAGATCTTTGTCACACACACGCGTAAAGATCACATTAAAAGGCCATAAAAAGGCAGCCAGGCATTACTCTTATTTTTACTTTTACGGGGAATATATGTGAAGTATCTGCTAGATATATATATCTAACTTTTTTTTTTTTTTTTTTGCTGCTTTCTCGCATCATCATCATCAGCTTCGTCGCGTCGCGTCGCGTCTCGTGATGAAGGCCATCAAAAATCTAATAAGCGTGAAATAATTGACATTTAAGCAAAGCGCACGCACATAGACAATGGTCTTGGCTTGGACTTGCCTCTCGGACCTGGCCAAAAGAAAAAAAAGAACTGCCATAGCCCCCCTTGTGTCTCCTCCCTCATTCACATTTTTTTTTTTGTAGGCCAAGTGACTGAGAATCATGACAGATGACCGCACGTACACTTCACGTTTCCATGTCTCCACGTTTCACGACCAACAGATATATACACTTGTGGCTGTAGGAAAAGGGAACTCGAACTGGAGATCGGTCTCCGTTTTCTGGGTCATGAACAGAAAAAAAAAATTTAAATAATGAGTTGGAGTTTTATTTTCTGGAGACAGACACAGAAGATGCTCATTCGCATTCCCGCCCACGCCTCTTTTTTTGTTTATTTTTTTTTTACACCTGTATCGGGTGGTAAAGGGGGCTACACGTGATGGGCATGCCAAGTGCTCAGGGAAGGTCAACTATAAAATAGAGGGGAACTTGCGACGTGGAGGAGCAAGTCTAGAGTTCAGATTACCTAATTATGGGTTTGAAAATTTAAGAAAAAATTAAACCAAAAATCAAGGAAAAAAGGATTTTAAATGAAAATTAATTTTAGGAGCCAAATATATCTTTTGAAAATATTGTTTACAACCTAAACAATATGCGAAAAATTAAGCAAGTTTACAATTAAATTTAAAATTAGTCTTAGGAGCCAAACATATTCCCTAAAAATATAATATTAAGCATAGGGTTAAGAATTATCACCTACTAGAATTACAAATATATATGTAATATTTAGTGGCGAATATATATGGCTCCTAAAATGCTCCCTGCTCTCCTATATTTTTCCTCCCACTGAAACCTATCAATTTCTCTTATTTTTTGCAGTTGAAACAGGAGCTGCAGCCTGGGCCCCATATTCAATGTCCACAATTTAAATGGTGAGTGCAAAATAGAGTGTGAAATGCATTTATAAAAGGCGCAGGCCCTAAACCAAATTGCTTTCCAGCTGAGTTGGGTGTGGATATACCATAGATGGGGAACAGGGCGAGGCAGGGCAGGGCAGGGCAGGGCTTTACCTATAAACCGAAATGAATGTCTGCCAATGCCCCGCTGAGCTGTACGAGGGGGGAAAAAACCGAGGGAGAAGTGGGGGAATATAGTGCAAAAATAAAAAGTATAAAAGGGGAATATAGGGTCCACAAAGGGAAGTAATGCAAATAGATGCCTTGCTTTAGACAGATGGACTAGTTGGTGGCAAAAAAAAAATCTATATATCCTGACTGGCAGAGAAAAAAAGGGGTTATATGTCTAGTAAAAAAATGAGTGTTAAAAGGAAATAAATGCCATCATCTTTGTGTTCATTATTAACAACAAAATGATGAAGGCGCTGCAAGGCAACATTTTGTTTTCAACATTTAACAGGCGACAACGTCATCGTCGTCATCATAGTTTTATTTTTTATTTTGCTTTATAGAACTCCCTTTTGATGGGGAAGACAATGTGCCACATTGTGTGGCACGCAGATGAGGCGGAAAGAATGCAAAAGGAATGCAAAAAAATATATAGAAAGAGAGTCTGAAGTGATAAGAGCTTTGAGGTCACCGAGAGTGAAGTAAAAAGGGAGATAATTCGGGCTTAAAGGGAATGTAATCTGAAAAGAAATAAAGAGGAGATTTGATAGTGAAGTAGAAATGTGTTTCAAATGCATTTAAAAAGTAATTTTGGTGAACAAAAATTATAAGTTCATAATAAATATATATATTTTTGAAGACTTTAAGCCTTGAATTTCCCTTTCTCTAAAAATATAAAATAAAAAATAGTTATAATTATAAAAATATAAAATATAAATTATAAATATCAGTATATATTTATATAATCTGGGAAAAAATAAAAAAGAAATTATTTCATATGCTTTACAAGCATTTTAGAATTAAAATTATCGGTTAAAATGGAAATAATTATAATAATTACTTTTGAAGTATTTTAAGTCTTAAATCTTTCTTTATCCAAAAAAAATATAAAATATAAAAAAATTATATCCATAAAAGGCTTGACGGCAGCTGGACTTGCTCCATCCGAAAATGTGCTGTGTTCTGTTCTATCTAATCACCCAATCCTTCTCCATCTCCTCCACCTTTGCACCCATTAGAAATGCCCCGGAAAATCCCAGGGAAAACCCATCCCTCAACAAACTCTCCGTCAGCCATTACGCTGACCAAATATTGCCACAAGCTGTCGGCGGAATCCTTGGCAAAGGAGGAGGAGTGGGGACATTGTGCCAAGCAAACTGTGCAATTATTTGCACAACTAATAATTCACTTTAGTGTCTCATTCAGGGCAAATATTAGAGGAGAAGTGACAGGCAGTTGGCAAGGGGGGTGAATTTACAACTATTGAAAGTAAAGAATGCACAAAAAATTTACAAAAAATGCAGATACAAAAAAGAAACAAAATACTCTTAAGATACGCATCTTGCCAGTCATACTTGGCCTTTTTGCGAAAATGTCAACTAAATATGGTTACCTCTAAGCTGCTTACACTTGGCTCTCTTAGCTTCTCCTCTAAAAAATTCCTATACTGCTTTGTTGCCTTAGTCTTGCTTATTTTTTGTGCTTCTAATTTGGCTGTCTATTAAAAAACGGCCTTGAGGAGAGGCCTGGCCTGGCCTGGCCTCTGGCTCAGCGATTGATTCCCACAATGAGTTGAACAAATTGTTTGCATTGAACACAAGTATAGCCTGGCCTTTGTTTGGCTTTTGGCCAGTTTGTTTGGGCTAATTGCCACCGTATTGCTGACTTGGCTAAAACTCAAAGAATCTACGTCTTGACACTTTTAATTTGCATGTTTGTCAGATTTTTGTTGAATATATACAGATGTTTTCAGGAATTTAAGTGTTTATTTTAGCTTGAAGCTTAATTTTATCAGAATTATTATACAATTTTAGGGTTATTTTATTTACAAAAAATCCCCTTTTTTTAATGCTGTTCCCCTCAGTTTCATTCACCTTCAAAAATCATGTCGCATTTATTCAAGTGGAAAAACCAGTAATTAAATGTCTCAGTCAGCTTCGCTTTTCCCTCTTCTTAGTGTGCGGCAATTTGTAATTGAAACTTTCATTTTCGTTTCCATTTTCTTTCGGGAGTTTTGGTGTCTTGGCGCTGCTCCTCCAGACCCAAACTGGCGACGACATTCATATCGGTTCCATTTGGTTGAACAAGAGAGACAGCGTCGCGTCTGATGTTGCAAATGATGTTGTTGCCCCTCTTTACGGTTGCTTATCATTTTTTGATTCGATTCGTTTCATTGACATGACAATGTCACAATTACATGCTGAATGCATTAGGCTAATTTCAATCAAAATGCAGGCAGCCAGAGAGCTTTCGTCACGAAGCGAGTTTTGGGTTTTTTTCCCCCTAAAATTGCAGCAGCGGAAATTGTAGATGAGCTGCACTTGTAAAAATATTTTTTATGTTTAAGAAAAATTGTCTTAAAACCAAGACAAGTTTTCTACAATTAGTGATACATTTAATCATGATTGTAAGAACCTAAAATCAAGACTTGACAACATAAATATAAATTTTTAGTGTTAATTTCCTTTTCTTATCTTTTTAATTTAACCTCTTTGCCATATCCAAAAAAAAGCAAACAATTTATTCAGCAAACTTGAGTTTAGGGAGGCAAAAACAAATTGGTTTGAAACTCGATGACAACCATGTCGCGTTGCTTCCGCCGTATTTGCTGTCATAGTCGCCACTGTCTCTGCCACTGTCTGTGCCTCGCCCTTGTCTTGATGCACTGAGTGGATCCAAGCCAAAGGGGTGCAAAGCTGCCAACTGAAAGCTGAGGAGTAGCTACGGGCTAATGAATGACATGCTATCCTAATGAATGGCGACGAGCTACCTTGCCTTGGCCAAATCAATGGTGCTTGGCTTAAACAAATGATATGAAATATAATATTTGTCCTCGGCCAAGACGAGACTTGCTTCCCCGTTATTCGTTATTGTTGTCCAGGGGGGAAACTCGAGAAATTATTATTAACATTTTAATGTTGGTTATTCCGTTTTGCAAAATGCCAACTTAAACTTGTCAACGTCGAAATGAAAATTAAGCACAATAAATTACGCATACGCCGCATAAGCCAACGAACGGCAGCAGCAAAAACGTTGCCTGTAAATGAACAAAAAATAATTAAAAATGCATTTTTCATTAAGGCATTAAAATGCACGGTCAGTGGGGAGACGACAGAGTGCGGGGCCTGAGCGAGAGGCCATTCATTTATTTCATTTATCTTGGGGTTGCCCCAAACCGAACTCGACTCGAAACGCGAATCGCGAACTGCAAACTGGACTGCGGCCCGCCAGTTCATTGATTACAATGCCGACCTCAGTGCTGGCGATGGCACTTGCAACGATAACTTAATTATTGTTAATTAAAATAAATACAATTTAATATGGAAAATGCCTTCGAAAGAGAGTTTGGCATTATCATAAGCTTATTTCTTGGGCTAAAAGGGAAAAATGAGCTTAGTTTTTGACATTTTTCAGTATTACCTATTTAATCTAATGGGAATTAATTAAGCTTAAAGATCTATCAAAGCTTGCTTTAAGCTTATCAAATTAATATTCCCATGCTCACACTGCTTTCTTTAAATATTAAGGATATTTAATCATTTAGAATAGCCTTTCCCAGGATGATTCATCAACAAATTCTATAATGTATAATTAAATATTAAATATATATTTATATACCCAATAATTTTCTCGTCGATTAATCTATTAAAAACGCTCCTCTTCTGAACTCCCATCTCTAAGCCACTGGGTAGATGCTCGGGGAGTTGCGTTTATGTCATTTTGAAATTATCATTAATACCTTTGGGGGTTAAGTTTGTGGGGTTTGGGGTTGGTCGTTGGGTGCTGCTGGGCTTATCGAAAAGGGGTTAAGGGGTTGAGCAAAGAGAAAGAGGGGGGAGGGCGGAGAGGAGGCTCTGGTGCGCAGATATGACCACTTTATTTTGCAAACAAACAGAGACAACAACAACAGCAACCATTTCTGCGGTGTGCAGGTCGGAAAAACCCAAAGAGGGAGGGGAAAAGGAAAAGCAAAGTGGAAAAGGTGGGGAGATCGGAGAACAACGAGAGGCTTGTGGCGCGTGACGGTCATTGAAACAATGCGCGGAAAAACGCGTGTAATTAAAACAATAAAAAGCGGCAAGCGACAACGACAACAACAACAACACAAACAACAACAACAACAACATACAGGCAAAATGTCGAGTTAAGTTTTAATTTTCACAAGTGTGAAAAATACTATTGAAAAAGGCCGCACACATTCGCGAAACAAAAAGCGCGCCTCTGCCAACGAGCCACTTCCGCCCAACAACAAATACAACAAGAACAACTACAATACTATTTTCAACAACTACAACAACAGCTATAAATAAGAACAACAACTAAAACAGCCAGAACAACTACAACAACAAACAATTAAAGCACCAAACCAAACCAAACCAAACCAAAAAAAGAACTCTTGAAAAACACCGAGAATGAAAAGAATTTTTGCAGTTATTTTTTCTTCTCCCCCTTTTTTTTTTGCGCAAATGAAATGAATGTTAAATTATATGGCCAGCAACAAGATAATACTCAGGTGGGGCGGAAAAATAAAAGCAAAAAAAAAAAAAAAATAGTAAAGAAGGAAAAGGCAAAGAGCTTTCCCTAAGGCAATACACTTTTCATGCCAAAATAGGTTATTCCGGATCGCAATCTAATTGAAAGGATTGTGTATAATGGTTGCAAGAGAACATTAATATTATATATACGCATATATATATATTTATTTTTAATTCAACATCAAACAGATAATATCGCGTACAGCAAATGACAATTAAATGCGAATTAAATGAATTTTAAACAGATGCAAAGAAAATCCTATATGCAAATATCTGCATATATATATTTCCTGCAAATAAAACGAATTAAATTGAATGCTTAGCTGAATTACAAATGCATTTGTGTAATAATTACAATAAAATATTAATACAGGGTATGAATATTAAATCGAAAATTAAACAAATTATGCTAAATCGAAAAGGAAATGAAATTACATGGCTAAAAATTGTAAACCTAAAGCCAAGTTATAACTTTAAGCTGGCTTTAATTGGGTCTTAAAAAGAGCTGTTGAGACATTTCCGCATCCTTAAAATTGAAATTGAAAGGAGCCAGACAGAGTGTGTGGTGTGTGGGCAGACAATGGAAATCCATTGAAAAGCCCACGCGATCGGCTTTAATTTACAAGAAAAGTGAATGTCTCAGCGATTTATATATATATGTATTTCCCAGCTCTCTGAGTTTGGTGACTGTTTCTAAACCCGAAACGTAACCAAAACGAAATGAAAGCAAATTTTTTGGCCAGCTGGGATCTCTTTCGGTCTCGATCTCCTCCGGTTGCGCAATGTCACATCCGAAAATCGGAAGTGCCCGAAAAATCAATTGCAGTTTGTTGTTTATTTGTACTCGAACTTCTGCTTCGGGGCCAGTGAAGTAATCAGAGTAAATAAATATACCGACTGATGAAAAGAAATCAGACGAGGAGGCACCCAGAAATGCCAATCATGCGCGCTAATAACAGAAACAACATCGTCGTCGTCGCATCCCAAGAGCATCATGATGATGGAGACTACAGAAAAAGACTACAGATGAGGATTATCATCGTGATGGTGAGGAGAAGATGGAGGAAGATGGCATCAAAGCAGCAGAAATCAATTTAATGCAGTGCAATCAAAAGTTCAAATTGAAGTGCGGAGTGCGGAGTGCGGCGGAGTGGCAAAGGCAGACACAAGTTGAAAGTGGCCACAAAAATCTGAAGCAGTTGCCACAACGGATTAGTTGCATAAATCAACAGTTTGCCGCTGTGACATAACACCGAAAAGGTGTCCATCATGAAACATAACACCTGGAAGATGACTCTGAGGTATAAAATACCTCGGGGAATGACTTTCAGCATTGATTCTCTGCTCTGTCCATCGAGTTATTCGAATTCAAGTTGTGTCTGCTATGTCGTAAAGCTTTCTTTCAATCTTTTGGATTTATAATAAGGGTTTGTTCTCTGCTAATGCGATTTTTATTAGCTTGAAGAATTCTTCAAGAGCTGTTTTTTATGCCTATCTTATTCTTTTATGTTACAACATGATACTTTAATGGGGAGTTCTTTGTAAAAGCTAAACTGCTATAATCTTTGGTAAATTGA
>JAEIIJ010004049.1:0-52106 GCA_018904815.1 Drosophila ogumai
TAAATTAGAGCGCTAGTCACAAAGGGTTACAATTCATTCTGTCATAAAGCTTAAATCTAAGCAAAACAAACATTGATTGGCTGAAAATCGATAGCCTGTCACGGAAATTGGGTCACGATGAGCAAGCGAACAGAAAACTCAGACACCAAAGGGCGAGTTTATGCCACTTTTTCCCTATTCAATTACCGCTGCTACGAGTTGCGGCCATTCAACCCACACAGAGACCCTCGACGAATTTATAAGCCGCGTTGTATACTATATATACTATAATATATAGTATAGTGTGGACTCTGTCTGGTCCAACCCTCTTTGTTGTCGGCGACACGACCGATTTCGCGGGCAATAAACGCATCAGACAGAAGGCGGGGAACACAAAAAAGGCCAACGAAATGTTAAACAAAAATAGAGCAAAGGCAAAAAAGGTTATTCAAGTAGAACTAAATGCATTCTGGTAAGTGGAAGGCTTAAGCTTATTACAAACTAAATAATAAGTGACTACAAATTTTAAGACTTTATTTTCTTAGCAGAATATCCTTTCACTGGTACATATTTTTGTTTACTCGATTCCTTACTCAAATGTTTTGTTTAATTTTCTTTAAGAAATATATTTTCTTAATTAAGCAAATTAAAAGTAATTTTTCCAGAGCTGCCAAATGTCTGGGCTAGGTCATTGGCCCCTCTTAGGAAGCATGTCAATTGCACCATTAATAATGACAATGCGCCAGATGGCTCCGGCCTCTATTCCGCCTGATGTCCAGCCATATATTACTGTACGTGCCCCAAGGATCCTGGCCCTAGTGTGTGTGCGTCTTTGAGTAATGACCGGAACATGCAGGATGAACTTCCTTCAAGTAGGCCACAGAATATTCGTGAGACAAAGCATAAACTAGGGTTTTGGGTAAAATTCATTGTACTCAAAACACAAATATGTTTACTATTTTTTGCTGAAGTCTTAAGGAAATTCTCTTATAATCGCAAGTTAAAAGTTTTTCGGAAATTGTCAAAGCTATAGTGCAGCCAATAAGGCGTACTTCGAATAAATTGCGCAAGTGGGCGTCAAACTATTATTACTATTCGTGACTGTCGCAACAGCTGGTTGAGTTTGAAAATAAAGCAAGTGAAAAACAATAAAAATGTGAGATGCTTTTTGGTGACTTTATTCCGCGTTTTATTGCCAAGAGTTTAATATTTATTATGATAGATTTTATCACTCCTTTCACATATCTTTGATATGCTTTTAAATATCATAAAATGTAGCAATAAATATGAATTATTTAAATTTTTCTATACATCATTTAAAAATCTAGAAGAAATGTAAGGAATAATGTCATGCTTGCCGCATTTTACGGTTTAACTGCAAGACGCCGCCAGGAATGTAAATTGAAGTGCAGCTGGGAAAATTCGGGCAGTGAATCCTAATTTTGGTACAAAGGCATCCTCAATGTATGCCAAAATTTCATTCAAATGGAACACTCGCGATTACTGCTCATACGCCATGTGGTCCCAAGGCCAACATAAGCCGCCAACTTCATCTATTCAGGCATAGCTTGTGTGAGACGAAAGCCATACATTTTCATAGCAAAGCACGTCGAAATTCTAATTTACTTCCTCCACAGAATCTGAAACAGAGATATAAAAAATAAAAAAAAAAAATTTATAAAAATACTTGCCCATACATATTAAAACCTTTTGTACAGAATATAATATTATCTATACCAAGCTGTATTTTTTATTAATTTCATCACCTTTTGAAACCCATTCTACACCTGAAAGTTCTAGAGAGAAATGTTTATATTAAAAGTAAAACATTAAAAAAAAAAAAAAGAAAAAACTATAAAGAATGACAAACTGACGCAATGACAGCAACACACAGCAATGTGTCAGAAAATAAAACATTTTTCACATTACTAACAAAAAATCGACAAAAAGTGCAACACGCTCAGCCTCAGACAGTATTAAAGTTTTTCTTTTTGGCATAAATGGAGCTGAAAAGGTGAAACTGCCGAGGTGTTGAAACTATTCTGATAGTCAGCGGTACTCCCTTCACGGGATCGTCCTTGCAAATGTTGATGTCAGGGAATATGTTCCTGTCTGGCAGCTAGTTGACATTTTCAGCGCCCTCGACTATCAGACGCCATTCCACAACCGACAGATGTCGACGAATATAACGTGTCTGAGGGCGAGGTAAAGTGTAAAATTGCGCATATGAACATTTTGGCATGCTGTTATCAGGAGCGTTTTACTCTTTAAATTGAGTGAAATATTTTC
This sequence comes from Drosophila ogumai, assembly GCA_018904815.1. NCBI lineage: Eukaryota > Metazoa > Arthropoda > Insecta > Diptera > Drosophilidae > Drosophila > Drosophila ogumai. The sequence continues at coordinate 2,269 of JAEIIJ010004049.1, forward strand.
ACAAGCTGACAACATTTTATATATAAATTTTTTATGGGTATGTACATATGTGGATAGCGGGGAAAATTTTTACAAATATAACAGAGGTAGCTTGGGATATTCATACGAAAATTAAAATATTTAAATATATAGATGTCCCAATGGATAAATGTTAAAATGAATAAGAAATCTATATTTAAAATCTATAATTGACTGCTTTGAAACTTTATCGTTTTTCTCAAAATTGTTACTGTTTGTAACACTTGTAACTTGTTACTATGCTCAAACTCATTGTTTGAGGGCAACCACAGATCCTTGTGTATTCTCAACAAGTGAACTCAACAAATTAAGAATTGCAGTTTGAAAGTTTCATTGGTTCGTTACGAGTTCTAAAAGTTTTCTCTGTATGATTGTTAAAAACGAATTTCTTAAGAAATACAAGTGGTTGTTGCCAGAGTAGAGTACAATGCCAGCACTAAATTTAATTACAAATTTTTAATAGAATATGTTTAAATGAAATTATTATTTTTATCGCACACTTTCATAAGACCAAGCTTAATAAAAACACATCATAAATATGAAGCCAAAGTACTTTGTATATTAACTTTGTGGATTAAATAATATGTTTGGATTATGTAGTGTACCTAGCTAGTGTAAAATACAATTATGGGGCACACAGCTTATCTCACTTGGGAAGTGTGAGAAGATTATCATAATTAGATGAGCTTTTCCGTACCCAAAACAATTTCAAACTCAAGCGCTGTACAAGAGATACACAATGTTGGAGTAAATATGCAAAACAAAACCTCATTCAGAGGCTCGCAGGTGACACGGGACAAACTTTGTCTTGGCACACTCGCACACCCCCTCACCTCGAACACATTCGCATTAGGCTTTCAAGTTTTCGTTTTCCCCTTACCACTGGCTCTCTAAACACCTACTTAAGTGCTTAGACATCATTTTCGAAAATTCCCGGTGAAATTTTAATTTCCTCACGCACACATATGGTCGAGCATTTTTGAGCAGGCGCATTAATTAGCTCAAGTTTACACGTTGCCATTTGAGAATACCCGAGAGCTCCACACATGTGGCAAGAACATAAAATTAATTGGATTGTTTGGTTAGCATGAAGTGTTTTCTTTATCCGTCCTTGTCTTTCCTTTGGCCTCATGTTTTTCATTTAATCTTCTCGGCTGTTTTAACTTGTTGTTTGGTTGCGACTTTCAAGAGGATGAAACCACATGAGGAAGCTTTGTACCTTTCGAAACCTCTTGGGTCTCCTAAAAATTTGTAAACAATTGAATTTTTGAATAATAATTAAACAGGTAATAATACTTCATATTTCTGAAACAATAAAACATCTCACAACACCAGTTTTCTGGATGATACTCAGCCTGGTTACAGCTACATTCTTTGTTATTTTATTTTATAATTTACTTCAGGCTCCAACCTATGCTTTTTACATCCTGTGAATTATTTTCTTTACCAATTAAGATAAAGAAATTACGACCTACCATTAGGTAAGCTGACAGATTTAACAACTTTCTGTAATTTATGGTCGGAGAAAACTTGAAATACATCTCTCACTTTAATGTGCGCTGCAGGCTGTTGGGTTGCCATTAGACTTGAGATAATTTTTAAGAATTATGTTTGGTCAGGGACTGGCCGTACACAATGTTAATAGCATTTAATTGTTCGTTTCGACTCACTTCAAGGCTGGAACAATGCTTCTGTGTAGGGCAGCACTTTATTATCACATTTTTCGCTTTGTCACAAGCGTTGCCTTGACAATGGAGAGGAAGCTCTACCACTCGGCTTCCTTTTATCCGATAATATGAAGCCGGAAAATTAAATTAATATAACAAAGATCTCACTTGAAATAAGCAGAGACTGGCGCCAAAAAATGTAAGAGGCTTGCAAATGATTACCACTTTTGCCAAGAGTATTTTTTAACCTACTTTATGAAGAAGAATAAAAAATTAATGTGAATATAATTAAATATTTTAACTAAAAGACAGTCTTATTTTTCAGCACGAAATATATGATAATAAATTATTTATTTTTAGCCTTTTGATGTTATATAATATTTTAATAGTCCAAATTAAACAAAGTAAACAAGTAGCCCTTAGCATTTAAAAGAAAACATTTCCCCTACTGACACTTTCCTCCCACATTTCCCATTCTCGGCTTTCAATTTTCCATTTGCTGCGGGCAACGTCAAATTGTCAGAGAAACCAGAAGGGCAGTGGGAGTACTGTGTAATGTGTCCTCTGTTTTCTCTGTCGGCGACTGAGTGCAAATTGTCACAGGACCAACAGAGCGTATAATCAATTTGCTGATGTGATAACAAAGCAAACTTGACTCTCTGTAACAACAAGCTCAAAAATTTATTTGATTTTAAGAAGTCAACAAAAGGCAAATAGCTAGATTTGAATCGTAGCTACTTGCTTTCAGTTTCGCAATCAGTAGAATATCAATCAACCAAATGACAAGTGATATTTTGTAAGAAAATAATACGGACAATCCATATCAATTTAATAGTATTATAAACGTGGGTTTCTTGTCAATGGGATTCGGGGGGTAATGTTTATGATTAACAATAATAAGAATAGTTTAATCATTAGCTATTGTTTCCGCTGTTTTAAAAAAATCAAATAAAGACGAGGTAGTTGAAACTTAGTTGAAATATTGATAAAAATCGAAGAGAGCGAAGGAGCGAAGGTGAGAAAAGTGCTAAGCACACATTTTCCAAACAGCTTTTAATTAAATGTCGCAAAACTTAATAAAAAACAGAAAGAATCAATATAAAAAAAGGGCGACGAGTAAACAGTCAACTCTGGGATTTACAAGGGTTAAACTCACCTGTTCTCCCAAATGAAACTGAAACACGTTGGGGTTCTGTTTGTGAATGGTACCCGAAAATTAATTAAAAATCCAGGTATATGTATCCAGGTATGTAAAGTTAGTCCCGAAGGATGTAACGGAAAAGAAGAAAAGAATTTGGAAAACCAAGGACCATGGAATCCCTTGATAATAAATTAATTAAAACTGCAAGCCAAACACATATATTTAATTCATGGAAATGTATCAGTAATTCACTATATAATTACCTAAAAGAGTGTGAATTTGATGAAAGTTATAGACAATGAGATGCTTATTCCATGTGTTGATTACCGAGTCCGCGTATACATAAATAAATCGACTCAATTATTTCGGAAAATAGCAAATTCTCCTGGGAATCATTGGCCTGGTTTCTTTCTATGTCAGTGGTAAGGAAAACACATTCAGAAATAATGGGAAAATATATACACTTTGTCTTGATGTATACAGGTAATATTAAATTTTTTCTTGGAACAGATAAACTTAGGATAAATTTACTTTTTAAAATGTTATGTAATCTGAGCCATTTCAAATGAAATATCTTGCATGTACGTTTCTCTATAAGTTTCAGCACCTTTTTTACTAAAAACATGCTCGTTGGTTTACACAAAAACTGTATTAGAAAAGTTTTAAGCAAAACCGAAACAATTTTCTTGTGCAGTAACATTTTAAGTTTTTCTTTAGCTAAAAGAAACTTTTAAACTAATTTGTAAATGTGGCAAGGACACGTTTTATCTTTTTTCGTCCTTTACACCCTCTAAAAAAATATATTGAATTATTCTGTGCAATCTGGGCACTTCCCTAATTAAGACGCCATTACATGGTCTTCCTAAAGCGATTACATTTTACACATACTTTGGCATGCCGCATTGCATCCGAAATTCGATTAGAAAAGTTTGGCTGAGTTCTCGCTTTTTATGGGAATTTAATTATAGTGCGGCAGACGTGGAGAGCTGCTGCAGCTGCAATAGTAAATTTGGCTTTAAAATTTGTTAGCAAGAACTTCGAGCTCTTGGCTCTTGTTAACTTATTAACTTAAAAAATATGGTAATTAAATCAAGAGAAAGTTGAAATAGGATTATTTCTTGCTCTTACCTTATTGTCATACATTAAGCAGAAGAATAAATGTTCTTAATCAGCTGTTCACTTAAAGTTTGAAACGTTACAACTTCGACTCTGTATTCTGCACCACATCTTGAGGCCTTTAAGATGCCCCAGACTTACTGCTGCAGGTGTGTATAGCTTTCAATGACACTCAATGTCACTCGCAAGTGTACTGACCTACATGGAGTCTCTTCCTATGCTGTCAGTGAATGGATGATCATTTTCCGGCTCTCATGCTTCAGTGGCAAAAGGAGCAGCGGGCAGGTGTACTTGAAGCCTGTTTAATACCAACCAGCACACACACACGCGCTCGCCACCTTCTCACCTGCTTAAATTCCCGGCTTAGAAAGCACATTTAATTGTTATGTTTTCCCGGACGGTTTACTTTGCTCTTCTGCCTGTTGGTCAAGTAAATTAATGAATTTGCCCACCCCATTTTCCGCAGCTTTCCCATCGCTTGCCGCTGTCCGCCGTTGTTTGTTTCGCCCACTCGGTTGCCATGGCTTCTTCAGCTGCGGTTTTCAGCTAATTGACAAAAAGTATAAAACCAACGGATGGAGGGAGAGAGATGAGCTGGCTTCGGAACTTTCATTTTAATTAATTAAGTTATGTTCGCCAATATTTGTACCTTCTGACAAAGCGTCTTTGTTCCTTAAAATGAAGAAAGCAAGGAGATTACTAAGCATTAAGCCAGAAAGTTAATAAATATCCTGAAAAAGGATCTCTAATATTAAAGAATTAAATGAAGTATTTTCATTTAAAAATTCCCCATCACCTATGTTATAAATCTATATCTTTCTGTTAAATAAAATATGATACTAATATGGAAATCAAGTATCTCGGCTGCTCTCAACTCAATTTGTGTAATCCAATAAGTGCAGATGTCAGCTCAACGGTTGCCAACAAATATTCTGCATTCCGAACAAATAGAAACGGATTTAACCAGGCTTTGTAGCAATTTCATGGCAATTTCATGGCAGGCCTGCACAACGGATATCCAATAGGAGGCTGGCAGTGAGGAAAGCTAATGCCAAAAGATGCACCAGAGCGGTATAAATGTAAGCAATTAAATGCCTTTCAGTAGGATATCTTGACGGAGGGAAGGGAATTTATGCAGAGCAGGACTTACAGGCAACGAAATCGGATCTAAAATTATTTTTAAAAAATGCAGAAACCAATTTTTAAGACTTAAAAGGATTTTAAATAAATTCTTTTCATATTGAAATATTAATAAATTCAAATAAAATAATAGTATTATAGTATATTATTTTTCCAAGTGTATAAATGTGCAAGGCAATTTACGACACAGCTATACTTTTACCCGACAACTATATATTATAGTTAGCAGCCACAATATTGCCCTGGAAACCAAGCCGATGAAGTGGAAAGCAGCTGCACTTTCGACCGAGATTCTGTGGCCAGAATCTCACCATCCCACTTGGCTGGCATTTCGTTCTAAGCCATTTGCATTTTAAATAACTGCCCAGTAATATTTTGTAGCAGAAATTAAGTCAGTTTAAATATGGTCAATTTGAGTCTGGAAGAGAATTTACTGTAGCTACCTTATAAATGATTATTTATTTAGTTTAATTTTAAATAATAAGATTAAGCCAATTATTAAATAAATAATTTCTTTTTTGAGATAACTATCAAACGTATATTTTTAAAGTATTTTGAGGTCGAACATTTATTTTTAAATACTTTTAAATCAGAATAAACAAACAATAATTAATAAATTTATGATTCAGAGTGCAAATTTCTCCCCGCAAACCACAAGATAAATTTTGAATAAATTATATTTATGCTCACACCTGAGCAGGAAAAGCAAACCGTTACCAAAATAAACAGAAACCGAATTATAATGGGGCTCATTTCATTTCCTGATGAATTTATTTAAACGGAGTAAATGTTTTGTTCTAATTTTTACTGTCAAAGGTAATTTTAAAATTGTTCTCTAACTTTTCTCTAGTTCTAAATATTCTCTTATTTGTTTTTTTTTTTATCAAATCAATTGTATATTCCCATGGAAATTAAATTCAAGGCAAATTAAGGCAGACTTTTCTAATTCATAAGCATTCAAAGATTTTTGTTTACGTTTCGAATTTCTTGCACATAATTAAGTTCATTGTAAGCATTTCGTGACTCATTGGAAATAATTCTATATGTATACAAAACAAGAAAGGAAACTTACTTGGAAATTGGCATAAATAAGGCAAGGAATCGAGGGAAAAACAGGCTGGCACAAGTCAATTAAAATCTGGGAATTATATGTGCCGAATTTATCAGACGCAAATTAATGACCAACCGACGAATAGAAAATTGGGAAAAACCAAGGGTGAGTTTTAAATAATGACGCAACCTTTTGCAAATTAGGTGCCCCCGACAAAGAGATGATAGATTCGTTAGCTCATTTTCATTTCAGAAACAATTTAAATCCTTTCATGTGCGCACCGAAAAACCACCCGGAGTGCCATGAAAAATGAGCCTAAAATAAAAGATAAGAACCCGCGGGCGTGTGATATACCGAAGATACACAAAACACATCCCCACCGACGGAAGCAATCTGCACAATGCAAATTTGTAAGCCAGCCTGCCAACTTCCTTTTTCCGCCGCCATTTCCCAGACCATTTTCCCGGGCTTTCCCTTTTCTGAGCAAATTATGCGAAGGTAGTAGCAATATTTCATCGACCCCTTTTCGTAACCCCTGCTTATGAGGTATTTTTGCGCAAATTTGTTGCAAAATATTTATGGCGACCACAGGTCAGATGTGTCCTTCGTCCTGGTTACCTGTCTCAGTCATTATTTGTCAACAATTTTTCATCTCTAATGAGTACTTCGCACAGCCTGCACAAGCAAATAAGATAAAGCAGAGACAGTAAATTATAAAAGTCTAAATTGTGTACTCGGCAGGCAAGTCTACGACATTGTTCTGGGCCTTGTTAATGTTGGCAATTTAGACACCGATTCACCTTGTCCGGGCAGCAACTGGCTAAAAGCGTGATGAAGGAAATTAAGTTGTCACCCAGTCAAATCGCTTTATATCCGCTCCATGCGAAACTCCTTTCGACTCTACTTCCGGCTTTCCCCGTCCTTCGATTTCAATTATAAACACTCCACCATTGGCTTACGAAGCTTGAGCTTTATGGAGAGAACGTGCCGGGAATTGGCGACAAGCGGAAGTGGCCGCTTGACAAACCTGGCAAAAAGATAATGGCAGCCAATTAGAGCCTGGCTAAGTGACTGGCTCTGCTTGGTGAAAGCTTTCTATAGGCTTTGGCTTTAAGTAAAGAGCAAGAGGGAATGGAAAAATAAAGCAAAGGTTTTGAAAAGAAAATAGTTTTAAAGGAGGAAAGCTAGTTTAAGTTTGCTTAAAGCTTTTTTCAAGCAGAAAAGACTGTTCCTGTTCCCTATTAACATTATCGATCATTTCTAGGTCCTTGCTTTTACCTTTCTAAACTGTGGCTTAACTCACACTGAAAAATCACATGGCTTGGCTCTTGTTAAACACCTGTACATCTGGTTTACGTAACGGAAACAACAATGTCAAGCAAACACGTCATTCTGCACGTCGCTGGAAAATGCAGCAACTTCTTATCGGCGAGCAATATCTTAGCTTCTCCGCTTTTCCGTTTGCCGCTCATCTTGTTTTCCCGGCTTGTTGATATTTCCGTTGGCAAGAAACAAACACGAAGGGAAAAGTCTGTTGCCAACTCTGAGCAACAACTTTAGCCTCGCTGGCATGTTTATGTTTGCCTTTCACCGAACAGAGTTAGGGGTTTTTTTTTTTTCAAAGCAAAAATAACACTACAGCAGCTTCGACACCGTTTTAATCCTGTTACAATTTATGCGGGGCTCCTGCCAGCCCCCTGCCCCGAATAAGTGTTAACAGCCTCACTTATCTAAGCTGCAGCTCATTTCCCGCTCTTGCTCTTGCTGTTTTCCTCGATTTTCCACCATCTCGACCTCCTTGTAAATTTATTACTTTGCCCGCTTCAGTTTGACTTTACTTTTTTTTGTCCCCAGGTCCGACAAATTGAATTGATGTCCTGCATGTACAATTTTACGCCCTTCGGCGAGGCTATGACCCGGAAAACTGGCCCACTTCATATCGCCCATCGGAGATGTATAAAGGGTTGTAGCTGGAGATTACTTTCATCAGAAGAAGCAAATATTGACCAGTCTCTGAAATTAGCATGCTGCCAATCGAGTTTGGGCCGCTCCATTAAGGGCCACTTAATAGTCACATGTGATCTTATTAGCCGCGTCTCCAGTGTTTCCATTAGCCAAACATATTACAAAGGCAAACAGTAATGACCGCCCAATATTCGTGATGAGAACAAGGCTTGGCCTGAAGGCAAACCAGGCAAGGACATTCGGGGGAACAGACATCGATTGGGACCAGCAACACGTACTAAATTCTTATTGAATTGGTCGCCCGAGAGAAAAGTCACAGGACCCGGAGGGGCAACAGCACGAGAGAAAGGAAAATCTATTAACAAAGCAAACATTGTCAAAGAAAAAGTTCGAAAGGAAAACCTGTGGAATACCAGACAAAGGAATGACACAAAAACAAAGAAATATACAATCGAAAAAGGTTAGGAAACTAGTTGGAATGGTAGTTTCTTTAGTCGAAGGACTATGAGATACTCAGTGACTTTTACTAACTTTTTAGTAGAGCAATTGATGAGAAACTTTATTGTATAATAATAACAAATAGGAAATATAATAAACTATTTAACTATAATAAATTTTATACAAGAAATATAGTTAGAAATATGTAACTTTATATTTTTACAAAGCGATATATAAAAATGATTTGGAAAAGATTTTGGAAATACAGTAAAATAGCCTTATAAATGTAATTTCCTAAATAAATATTCAGACTTTTCCCATTGACAAGCCATTCGTAACTAGTTGCCTTTGATGTGAGGACATATCTCTTGGCCACTCCGCCAGGGTCATGTCAATTGCATCATTAATAATGGCACTGCGCCAGATGGTCATCTGGCGGCCCACTTGATGGCCAGCTGCCGGCATTCAGGGTCCCACTTCCCGGTCATATATTACAATACGTGCCGGACAAGAAGACAAGATGCCCCTAACAGAGTGTCCAAGCCTTTGAGTAATGATAACCACATACCAGTGCGCTCTTACATCAAGGAGATTCGTGGACAATGAACCCAATAGTGGACACGGACCAAAGTAAATGGAATTAGGGTAAGATATTTACTTAGCTGAAAGAAAGCTTTAAGAAGAATAGGAGAATGTCTTCGAATATCATTTTTAGTATCACAAAAGACACTAAAATATGTTGACTTTTATTACCCCTGGTAATATTTCCGAAAGCCAAGACTGAAAGTTAAAAAGTTCGCCGCCGTCTTGCCCACAAAGTGGCACATAAAAATAGTTCTTGGCGTGGCCATTATCGTGGATCTGTTTAAATATTTAAAACACCATTTACCATTTACCATGGTGAGCACACAAGCCTCGGCGTCTGAATAATTCATCATGCGACAATAACAATAGAGGGATATGCCCGGGGTATCCTGTCAGCTAAAGTACTTTGCATATTCCTTGAGCGTGTCCTCGGAGCGGAAGGGATGTATCGAAGGCTGTACTGTGAAGGTGCTAAGCCGCACCAGGACAATATAGGAATATAGCGGAGATGTTCCGGGATCACTACAAGGCGCCATCAAGTATGCAAATTAAAGTGCAGCTGGGCGGATTCGGGCAGCCAGCGAATGCTAATTTTTCGTTCGCCCAGGAGCTTAAGGCGCCACGTATGCACACATTTTCATCAGACGCAAAAATCGCGGTGGTTGCGCATACGCCGCGTGGTCCCAAGGACAGCATAAGCCGCCGCCAACTCCTCGCAAGTCTCATGCGAGGTGAACGAGTGTGTGTATTGGACCAAGAGCCATAAATTCTCCTAGCCAAGCACGGCGAAATTCTAATTTACTTGCTTTTGCAGAGAAAGAAAGTGAAATGAACAAAGGAGAAAGGTACAAGTCACCGTAGGAACTAGTCTTTAAATGAGAGTTTTTAAGAAATTTAAATCTTTAGTGAGGAAAAGAAGTGCGAGTTTTAAACAAGAAATAAATGACAAGCTAAGTAAAATATTTTTAAAGTTTGGAAATTAAATAAAAAAGAAGAAATCAGACTTAGAAAAAATCTATCTATAAAAGTAGTAGGTAGTCTTTTTTATTACAGCTAAATGCAATTTATTTAAGCTATTACAACCTGTTGTCTTCGATTGCCCTGCCATCTGTCAGTCCAAATTCAAAAACCGTTGGGAAGGACTGAAATTGAAATGCTTAACGGAAAGAAAACCACTAGAAATCCCATCTATGCAATTCAATTTGTTATGTGGCAGCCGCCCCCAAAAGCTTTTCATATTCAATCTGACACCGATCAATGATGTCAATTTCTCACCTGAGTGGCGCAAACAATGTGGAAACATGGAAATCCAATTGCTGCCAAGAAACAGAACAAACTCGCACATTCAGCATGGAAATCCTTTTTAAGGCTGAAGGGAGCGAGAAAACCTGCCACTTGCCTTTGGCACTGTTTTTTCTGTTTTCCTGCTACCGTTTCAATTTCGAAATCTATTTTGCGGCGGCGAATGGGGTTTGGGTTTCGGGCTGGGAAATTGTTTTGCACTTTGAAGCGTTCACCATCAATCCTCAAATTGCTGGCTGTTAAAATGATAAACAGGTTTTTGGTCTAGTCCGTAATACCTGTGAACGCAGTGGCTCCTGTTGCGGGCAAAGGATTGTAAATGGGCTAATGGGTAAAGGCTTTTGCGGTTAGCTGGGCAGCAATGGTCCTGTTTTCCACTGAATTTCCCGATTAAATTAACGGATATAAAAGAAAAACTAATTTGGTTTGAAGTATTGATGGTCTTGCGGAAATAGAAGCTGCCATGATTGAAAAGGAGGAAATGGAGATTGATAGGGAAGAGAAATGGGAGAGCTATCTTCCGGTTTGTTATGTAATTCCTGCTGATAAGTTTATATATATTTTTTAAGTTATATTATATAAAAGCAAAACCATTGTTAAATCATGATTATTATGCTAAATACATTACAAACTATATATCTAGTTAATTCCGTAAAATATAATATCCTTTTCCTGAGCTTCTACTGAGACATTCTACCATCTGGCGAGGTCAAAGATAAAGAGAACTCAAATCAGATGACGTGGCAGAACAAATACGTAAATGCAAGAGCAAGTGCCAGTGCCTGACCCAAGGAAGCTGAAGCAGATGGACCGGGTGAATGACAAACTGACGCAATGACAGCGGCACAATACAACAAACGCCCTCTGCATTCCTTCAAGCCCTCATGTCGTGACACTGAGAAATGTGCTTCTGTTTGTGTGTGCATGTCAAGGCAGCTTGAGTTGTTGTTTTTTTCTATGCCATGCCCCACCCACTACCTTCCCCTGGCTTTTCCTTGCTTTTCTCAAAGCAGCAACATCATCATTATGGCCCAGACTCGAGCAGCTGCTCCAGGAACCAAGAGCAAGGAGCTAGGAGCAAGGATCCGGGACTGCACTGGCTCCTTGAGCCCGAACGATTGAGCTAAAATGTGGCAAATCAGCGCTGTGTTCCCGGCCACACCTTTACCGGGTTCCCGTTGTTAATGATGATGACGCCGAAAGGTGGGGTGTTGACGTTAACATTTGTGGGGTTGTCGCCGTCTAGTTGGCATTTTCAGCGCTATCAAATATCTAGGGCCCTGCCACGTCACGAATGACAAAAGTCGACGAGTCATTCTCGTGGAGTGCAGGGACAGAATGGAAGCGACTGATATATGTGGGTTTTTATGTAAAGTAAGGAAAAGGTTTCTGTATTATTAAAACGTCACATCCGCTAAACTTAAGACTATTTAAGATATAAAATAAAAATTAAATAAAATGATTCAGGGTTTATTACCCTGAAGTGTTTAGATTGTTTTAAAATGTTATCCTTTTAATAGTCATAATATAGAAATATGATAGGAAATATTGATTTTACCGTTTTGTGAACTTCTTTTTTATTGTAAAATATTTTATTCGTAGCCAACATTCTTGCGGTTTGTTCAAACATTTTTTGCCACTTTTAGTTTTATGAAATATGCAATCAAAATTAGGATTTTATGTTAAACTGCACCGCTTACAATTTTAATGCCGAGTAAAAACCAGATCTGTCTGGTTTTTGACAAATCGAAAAAGCGGAAACTACAAAATTATTCTGTCAGGAAAAAAGTGAGGAAAATGTTTCAAATGTTGTAAGCTGTCATGTGTTGAATATTTCAACCAATTTCCGTTTTATGACGCTCAAATGTGTGTGTAATTATTTGACAATAAGATATTATTAAAATTATTATTTACCAATAAAAAAAAACATGGTATATTCTAACTGTCAAGTATGAAACAATTAGTTAGAAACCTTAGTTCTTAATTTCAAATTTTATTAAAATGCAATTTTCATTTATGTGAAAAAAGAATTTTAACCAGCATTTAAATATTTAAAGGAATATTTCAGCTCATTTTCGTAAAAATCCTAAGCACATTTTCATGTAAGTTCTCCTGTTTTTTTGTCAGCTGCTTTAACTTCAATAGCCGCATGTCTACTGAGCTATAGTATCATCGGATCTGCCGACTATAGAACTCTGTTGCTCGTCGGCCGCGGCAGAGGCAGCGACTGAGGCAGAGGCAGCGCTGCCGAATGAGTCGGATACGGAGTCTGCGCAGGAAATCCTACAAATAAATAAAAACACATTTAACCCGGTCATGGTGCCAGGAACTACAATGTGGGCGCTAGTTTAAAAGAAAATAAGGAAAATTAAAACAGACAAGTATTTTAATTTTCGCTTTTAAATTCCACAAGGTGTTTATAGTTAAGAATTAATTATCAAGCATTTATTGGTGTAAGCTAACTAAAGAGACAAATGAAATATTTCAGAATTAATTAAAGTTATGATTTATATATTTTTATAAAGCTTAATGTTTCTCATAATTACACTAAATAATTTTCTTTCTTAATTTCCTAATTTACCTGGTAACCCATTTGCCACTTTTTTATTAAAATTAAATGTTTACGAATCGCATGAATATGTTATCTGCGATCCGTGACGAACATGTGCCACCATCTGCGGATCCGAGACCACGTGTGACTATGGGCTTCAGTCACTCAAACTCGGTCTGACATATGTCTGTGGCGATATGACCACAGACACACTAAAGGACAGACGGATGGCAGGACAAAGCGTCACTGAACATGTCAAGTGGATGGTGACAGGAGCACAACCGACTTGGGTTGTCATCATCATTAACAAACAGGCAGCAGACAAGAGACAAGCCGACAAAGGTGGGGTCTTCTGTGTGGCCGGGAGCCACACTGATTTCAGCGATAGTGCTCTGGAATGTCTATCGCCCAGATCCAAAAGGAGCAGCTGCCTGCATGCCAAATCCTTGAGGAGAAGGAGGAGGAGGATGAGCATGAGGCCCCTGGCGATAATGTCCTTGTTCCTTGGCCCGACACTTGCTCACATTGCTCAGTGTCAAGACAGCCCAAAGGAATGCACATCCCCCGAGTGCGGGTACAAGATGGAAGCTGTTCGTTGCGTCCTGTGACTGTTGTCCTTTCAGCCCAAGGACTGAGCCCTGAAATTTATGCCTTTGCCAGTTTATGTTGAAACTTTCGCCAGTCAACTGTTTCAGGCTTTTGCAAATGTTATGGCTGTTAATTGTCCAAAACACCATCTAATGTCACAACATTTTAACAACTGGCATTTGAGTAATGCTTGCAGGAGAGAAAACAGCCATATGGTGGTGTATACCTACTGGGTGGAGGGACTGTATAATTTTTGGGGAAATTATACAGAAATATTTATCATTTAGGCCATAACTAACCAGAGGTAATTTAATACCTGAAATCTTTTTCTTATTGTGGTATATATTTATATTTTAATTGTACTTACTTCACTTTCCTTTAAGTTGTATCTCAGCCTTTATATAATTGAAAAATAATAAAATAAATAAGAAGGGTTACTTTTCCCTCAATAAAATACCTTGTTCATTGCACCCTTTGCTCTTTATTCACTTCCCGAGTACTTTCCCCCCGAACCAAACTTCCGTGAGAAATGCGTGTTTCCACCTTGGTTTCCCTTCTGCAGGTGAAAAATTGACATCATTGATCAGTGTCAGATTGGATATGAGAACCTTTCAGGTCGGACACATAACAAATTGTGTTTCACTTAAGTCCAGAGCTAGACCAACATGGCCATTAATTGGACAGCTTTAATCTGAACTTATTTTTTATGGTTGAAAAGTCTCCATTATCCACAATTAAGTGGCTCAAGTCGCGAGTGATAATTTGCATAAGCGGAATAAGCTGGGTTTAGGCGAAATCTGAAGAGGATCAGCGACAGTCCATTACAAATCAAAATCACCATGCCCCAAAAAATGACAACCGAGAATGTCCTTGCCGTCTGGGGGGAAACACTCGTTGTCATTAGCCTCGTGGGAGCCCAAGCACGTCCGCCTTGCTCCTTGAGGTCAGGGCACCCTAATCTGCTTTGTGCTCTGCGGCAGTCTCCAGTTCGTCCTTCTTGCGAGGAGGTTAACAACGTGAGAATTAATTGAACTTATTTTCATGTTTTTCCTGCTTGTCTCCTCGCTCGGCACAGCTCAGCTTTTATTGTTGTCCCGCGACGATGAGTAAATAAATCGAATGAATAATTAATGAAGCCGTTGAATCAGAATTTATTCATAATTCTTGGAAACAAAATTTGAAAAAGTAATCTGGGAGAGTAAGTTTTTATTAAATATCTTTTAAAAAAATTGTAATAATTTACCAGGGCTTAAAGAGACGTGCTTGAAGACTTGCTTGTATAATAAAGAGTATATTTTATAATCTCCTTTAAAGGCTTCGTAAGCAAACGTTTCAAAAGCTATCCAGGATTCGTCTTCTACTGAATAATTCAGCTGGGCACAACTCCATTCACCTGGAGTGTTCTATTTGGGGAAAGTTAAATGATATTTTAAATATTAAAATGGTTCGATGTTAGTTTCAACCGTTACCGCAATTTTCGGTTGGGTGCCAGCTGGATCGAAGCCAAGAGCATACTCCATATTCCATATCCCATTTCCATTCAACCGTTTCCGCCACAATTACAGGCACATTGTGCGGCAGAGTCCTTTGGCCAGATGTTGCCACCATCACGAGGCACAATAAAAGTCCCGGCCAGACTGTACTCTCGGCATAATGAGGCATTACAATGGATTCCCTTTTTTGAAGGGCCACGCCTTATTGGCTGCTAACAGGACATTTGCCAAGAGGATGCTGTTTGTCGCTTCATTTGTATGCCAGACATCCACAACTTTGACAATTTCGCAGAAAATCATGCTCAAGTTTGCTTCGCATCTGATTTAAATCAATTCATGTCCCTTTTCTCTTACATAAACAATGCATATTCAATATTTTATGGCTAGCCTAACTTCAAGTGTGATTTAAATAATATATATATATATTACTTAGCCTGCAAAATACAAGCTTTCTTAGGGGAAAAAGTAAGTGAATGTATCTTTTCAACTGATATATATAAAGTTTTTTTCACAAGTTTGCCTGAAAGGTCTTTGTTTGATGAACAAAGACATGGGATGTAGATAGTTTCTTCCCCTGGGTCTAGACTGCCGCAAAGGATAATGCCAACTGACAGGAATGCTTTTCTACTTTCAGAAATTTACAACGACAGCCTTAAATCTACTTTTCGGAATAATAAGAAATTATTTGTGCATTGAAGAGTAAATAACTTTTTCAATTCACATATATAAAAAAATAAAAAAAACATTATCATTTGCAAAATCCCCTAAACCCAACACTTTTCAGATGAGCCAGCTCAGACACATTTCGCATAAGCTGGCAGGAAGCATGTGTACGGATTTCCACAATGTTTGCATATTTGTTCAGCGAAAATGAGTGACAGTAAGCAGCGAAACAGCAGCATTTTATCCGCAAATAAAACACAAACAATCATGAGAGCCAAGCGCTCTCTTTAATTTTTGTGATTAACATAATTGGGTAAGACATTAATTTTTTAAAAACTGCAAATCAAGGGATCTCTTTTGGTAATAAGAAAAATTTAAATGCATATCCCAGAAGTAGCACTCTTAATTGGTAAAATCATTTTAAATCTCAAGCAATTAATATATCACTTGGGAATACCCCTAGGGCTCACAAAGGAATACCTTTGCGGTTCCGCAAAATTGCTGGCAACCAAAATGTCGCATTGTTGATTTACGACCGCCAGGATGCCGAGGAAATTTCAGGTCTCAGGAGGGGAAAACGCAAGGTGCATCCACCTGATGGCAGATCCTTCTCACGCTTAAAGGTAAATAAATGTCTTTTTTTCAGTCTCTCAATGCAATGAATAATATTTTAATTTTATTAAACTCCTTTAACTAGAGCAATATAAAATAAATCAATTAATAAGGACTTAATTGAATTGAATTACCCAAATAAATTTAAAATAAATTCTAAAATATATTTCTATACGTATATTGAATTATAGTATTGAAGAAAAAACACCCCATTCTACATTTCAGCTACAAATTTAGGCTATATCCCGATTTGCCCTTGACTCTGACATCGTGAACCCTTGTCAAGAAAGCGCAGGCAGCTCGGCTGATACCATCAATTGTTTAGTGCTTAATCATTGGGCCCCTTCTCTAGAGGGAAATTCCATATTATGCGCAGATTATCATTGTCTGAGCCAAAGTTGAGCCTCTAATAAATCAATTCGAGCCCATGGTAGAGTGCCCCAATGACGGGACTTGTAAATATTTCTATCTGAAATTAATGGAATATTCATTTAGGCCAGCTCATCATTTTTGCCTTAAATAAGGGCTACTTTTGTATATTCCTTCAAGGAATTTATTAACGTATTTTAATATAATATAATTTAATTCTTGTCAAGCTAACAAGCTAGTTGAAATTGATTTGAACAGTTGGCAATAAACGGAAAATATCCTTAGGCTAGAGGCGGCCATTCAATTTTGTGTCAGATTTTGACTAATATTTTTGTGGGTCCTTTCTAAGGGAATATTTTTAGGCAATATTCAAGCGAATTCTAGCCTCTGAAACCTAAGGTCTTCCTGCCTTAAAGACCCACGCTCGCATTGCCGCAGTCAGTATCCCTTGAAGAGCCCCAAGCCTCGGGGCTGTTGACAGCGCCTCTGTTTGAATATCCTGGTGGAGTGGGTCAGACAACGGGCTCCAAAGGATACTGCCGGGCTTCGGCCGGGAATAAAGCCAAATAAAAATGGTAGAAAATGATAAACGCAAAACAAGCGAAGCGTATTTGGGTCGGCTCGGGAAAAAATGTATAAAAATTATAGATGACTTTAATTTTATACCAATTTTTGATTTATGAAAATATGAATTACTGGGATTCTAACAAAATTATTTTCAACCAAGAAGGAACTAAAAAAGAAATCTTAGAAATGTAGAGAGTAAGTCTGGATTTTTAAAGAAATATTTAAAGTTATTAATCGCTTTAAAGACTGATGCAGCTTAATGACATTTAAAATTAAAGCAAAACAGGCAAACAGCCTGCAGCTCCTAATGGCCAACATTTGCATAACTGAAATATTCCTCCCTTGCCAATTTACGGATGCTGCGGGCCACGTAAAATTATTACGCAAACAGAGTAAGTAATACGAGCAGACACTGTGAAACGTCACTGTGCCAACAGGGCGTATAATTAATTTGCATACCTGTGGTACAAGGCAACCACACAAGACAGAAACTGGATACTCGAGTTTGACTCTTCGCAGAATTTGCTAATAGAAGTCATTTCGATAAGTTAAAAAGCTGATTGAATCCTGACACATTTCAATAATTTAAATTTAATTGGTTGTTAAAATATACGTATTTATTACAGTATAATAAAAGAATATATGACTTTTGCAGTCACTGGCTTGCTTAACCTTAAGTTCGCTCTGCGTGTGTGTGGGTTAATAAAATGCAAATATATTTTCCACTCAACTAAATGGAAAATGTTGCCTCTTTGATTAAAATGCTGACATACCTTGCGGTTGTTTAAATTTATGGAAGCGAATTAGCATTCACAGGCTGCCTTTTCTCGCGAATTCTCGATTCGATTCAACTTTAATTTGCATATTTAATTACAGCCTGTGGTTACAAGTTTTTCCCTAATTCATGCCGAAACTTTAAAAACACTTTCCGGGAGTTAACCAATTCCACTGCCGAATTTCCCTTTCAACTCGAATTGTTCCCGCAAGGATTTATATATTTGCACCTCATTTGTATGCGAGTCGAGGGGAAGTTTCATAATTTAACAGCACTTTGCTTTTACTTTCGCTGATTGGGTTGCTACGGGCAATCGTGCTCTTAACTGATCCGAGGCAATCCCCGAACAGGACTCGCTTTCAATTATTGATTGTCAAGTTGGCGCGCAAATTGATTGAGTTGCTGGGAAAGGAAGTGTCGCGACAGGTTTAAAATAACCTCAGGCATCTGGTGACATTTACATTTTGGATACTGGCTCTTCTAGCTATCTCGAAGCTTTTGCTGAGCAAAGTCCTAGCACATCATCATTGTGACGGGGCATAAGGACCTCGTTACCGATTCGCATAAAATCTGCCAAATGTTGGGGCATTAAAATGTAATTAGGATGCCGGCACACACAGGAGCGTCAAAATATTTATGGCTAATGTATGTTCGAAGCAGGCTGAAGGGTCTACCGAACATGAGGCGGAATATTTTTTCCCTTCAGAGATTATTTACGACCTCACAAGCCTCTCTCCTCCAGTTATTGTCGCATTTACCTGTGTCCAGTTGGAAAGTGGCAACAGGAGAGCCACTGCTGTTGACACACTAATTGGCCAGATTAAGTCTTGAAGCAGTTAAAATGTCTGTAATTGAATCAGTAAATCATGAGACTTGTGTAATTAAATGCAGGAATACTTAACTTTATGTGTGAATTGAATTAAATATTATTTATACTTAAATAAAATGTAGGGAAACAAATTATCATATATAAATATTTCCTGAATTATGTATACCAAAGTATATAGTCATTGAAAATATATTAAACAACTTTATTTTGCAAATAAATTAAGCTTTCTACCTAGTTAAGCCCGCACTTTATCTGGCCGCTTGATTTTCAAACGATTCGCTTATTTGCAAGTCAGTTTCCCTCCATTTCCATTCCATTTCCCAACGCTATTTGGCAATTTTCCGATGCGCTTTTCGGCTGCGTAATTATGCGTGGCAACGTCAATAGTCAAAACAGGCAACAAAATGGCTTAAAGCAGGCAGTGAAACCCACAACTGACAAGCCAAAAACTTTTTACATTTTTTCTTTAAAATTTAATTTAAATATCAATTAAAACCAACACAGAGTTACGTAATTATTTTCTTGAAAGAAATCTTCTCATATTAGCCAACAAACCTATTAAGCAAATAAATTTCAGCAGTTCCTTTGTAAGCCCAACCCCCGTTTAGAGGACTGTCAACAAACGTATTTCGGTGATGAAAGGTAAAAAAGGTATGGATATGGGTCTCCATTTTGGGGCAACCAAAAACCTCGACCAAAAGCGCTGCATTTGCATCTGAAAATTAATGAAAAGGCGCCCAGCGACGAGTCAACAAAGGACTACAAGGGTTAACGCCACCTGGTCCCAAATGAGACCGAACCGGAATGGGAATCGGGCACGTGTCCGTGAGCTGTGAGTTGTGGTAGCCGTAAACATGCAGCTGAAATCCCTAATTTAAAACACGGCAAGCAAATATTTGCTTTTGGCCACCCATGTTAGCAGCTGGAAAACCAGAGGGCGGCCTTAGGATGTGTAGGCCTTAAATGTTTTTTTATGTTAAATATTTAATCAGGACCAAACGGTACGAATGAATATTCAATATGAATTAATTAGCTTCAAATAAATTAAATATTAATGCGTATAATGAGTTTTAAAACATAACAAGCTTAATTTTGGATACCTAAGAAGCCACGTATTAAATTCTCATTCTAACTTGATAATTTTCCAGTGTTTCCTAGACTTTAATTAAGAGAAGCCACTAAAGTTTTTCTTTCACATTGATGGCCATATATTTCTGACATTCATTAAACTCCAGCACAGCAGCAACAGGCACATATAGACGGAGTTGGCATTGAATTAGCCATAAATTATTTCGGGCAGAATCACTGGCCAAATTGGCAGCAGACCAAATTGCAAATATGGACACCCGGGACGAATTAAAGCAGGAAATTACCATTTATACTGCATTATATACGCACCGCCAGGGAAATTCGTTGATGGCCTTAGAGCGTGGCAATGATATGGGAGTAGCATTGAGCAATTTTCCACATGACGAATGCCTGTCTGGCTATTAATTCGGGCAATGGATCGCTAATTGGCTAAACGAGTCAGATTCGGAGCGATGTTAATCACACACACACGAGCCCCTGGAGCAAATCGTATGTTCACTGGGTTCTTGGCATTTATATCCCCCACACAGCCGTCATAAATAATTCAAATGTAATCCCAGACTCACACTTTTATTTTACGAAGTTAATAAATTAAACCATTAAATGCTCCGAAAATATGTAGGCGTACGTGCGTGGGCGATGTTTAGGCGGCAAAATCCCTTCTGAGGATACTCGAGGGTCTCGCTGCATTAGCTCGGTTAAAACTCGGCAATAATATACAATAAAAATATACGCAGTGGATGTCATAATATATGGGTTTTGATTTATGGCCTAGAATCCGATGCTGACGCGGCTTTAATGTGATATTTTGAGAGTTTATTTTGGGTAAAGAGATGAAAGCCACCAGCTTTGCTTAGAATGGGTTAAGGTCCTAAAAGCATTTGCATTTATAAATTAGATTAAGTTGCCTGGCATCCTTTTTCTTTTTGCTGTCGCTTAATATCACAAGCAATTTTAATTAGTTAATTGCTATTTTTTAGGCGCCTTCTGACTCAGGTTTAAGAGCTTTGAAAAAGGCTTTTCCAGCCTTAAGTTAAATCAATGTCATTGCACTCAAATTTGAAAGCAGCAAACTCTGGCCAATCACTCAATCAGCAAGTTTGTTTTAGCCAAACAATCCGCCCCCTTGGTTGGCCTTTCAATCAAAGTTTTTGCCCGGCGGTTTGTTCTTTGATGTGGCCAGAACAGGAGCAAAAACGTTGCCTAGAACGGCAAATTGTTTGTCACTCCACTGGCCTCATGTCGAAGTGCCTGTCACATCGATAGGCCAAAGGGGTTTAGAGATGATGATCCCAATAGAAGTTGATCCAAAAAAAAACGTTGCGCTCTTTTCGGAGACCATTATCCAAGGCAAAAGTTTTTCTTTAAACTGAATTGAAAGTCATTGATTTAAGCCGGTTGTTACCCTATATTATTCAAAGAAATTATGAATTATTTTTATTTATATCCAAAACCTTTTAGTTTATAGAACAAATACATTTAAAATATGATAACAACATTTAATATCAACAACTTAAACGTCCTTTGAAGTTAAAAAGTTTGCTCTAGTGTGAAAAAGGATTTATAGCTGCGTCTTAGAACTTTGTGCTGTCGACATTAGGGCTGTCGTAACAAATTTGTTTTTATTTTTTTACATTATACCTACCACGGACTTTATGGCAAATCAATATATACAGCAGTTTCCGCATCTAATATTTTATTTATTTCAAACCTTTCACACGAGCAGGCCTCCTTCAACTTTGACTTGGTCTGGCGCAGCTCTCTCCGCTTTTTACGACTCCTTTTTTATTGCAAGCCATTACTTGAATATTCCAGTAGCCCGGTTAGTGCCAGCTCCGATTTCACTTCCCCAGAAATCGATGAAGGCACACGGAGAGCGACGAGTCCTTTGTTTCAGCCAGACAAGGACATTTCTGAAGCAAACTCTCCGGGCTCTGTTCGAGTTCAATGCTCGCCATTAACCAGCGCACTGGCAGGCTGCGTGGCATTAATGCTTTTCAATTATTTTTATTGGCTTACCATAAATTATAACGCCCTTCTGGCCTAGGCTGCCATATTTTTCGAGCACTTACCGCCTTGACGTGTACTTTGCCAAATGACTTTAACTTGAATTGCCTCGTAAACTCGCCGAAATTCCGTTGGCATTGACACCGACATATGTTCCTGGAATCGAGAGTACAACTTTCCCTGCAGGAAGTTGGAAAAAGTTTCACTCATTTGATGACTGAGAACTTTGGCTAAAGCAAAAGTCTCTTAAGAAATTCAACCATTTAGTTGTGACAAATTGAAAAATCTTTTCCTATTCCTTACACTTTGGTGCAATTAGTCGTTGCATTCCGAAACACTTTCGAAAGTTTCGTTTCGCCTTTGTGTGAATTTAATTATTGCACCGGGATCCTTTTTGGTTTCTGTTCAAGGACTGCAACTCCGCTTGCAAGTGCAATTTCCGTGCTAAATATTTGCACACAAAGGCAAAAAACTTTCCGCCAATTTCTTTCCCTTTTTTTCCTCTACAAGCTGAAGTTTTCCTTTCCTGTGGCAAGAACATTTTTAAAGTAAGTACTAAACCTGAACGTTGTATCCATTTTCATTATCGTATCCCTCTGCTGGCTGGTGCTTGAGACTTCCCTGGACGCTTTTAATTTTTTTGCAGCGAACTTTACAACTCTTCACAGTTTCCGCTGCATTTTCCGAGTGCTTCGAGCTCTTTGGAAATAAGCCTTGGATAAAATAAGAAAGGGGCAGCTAGAATGTGGCGAAAGTTTTTTAAGAACTAAGAAAGTTTACGGCTGCGGTTAAGCTTGGCCCATCGAGTACGTTTTTTCTTGAAGAATAAATATTTATTAACTTGGTATAACTAATATTTATTAACAATTTCGTTATGTAAATGTTATTTTTAAGCCTGGAATAAATTAAAAAGACAAGTAACTTGTTACAGAACATCTTGTTAGTATGTATTCTGGGAATTACATATTTTAGCAATGCTTTAGAAGCCAGAATAAGCAGTTTAATATATTTTTTAATTTTACATTTTTACTATATTTTTATTTATATATTTTTTCATCGATTAAGTGGAATACAAATACCTTTAAACGCATAATCAATAAAGAACTTAGTCCCCTTGAGACTCTTTTGACTCGTCTGGCAGTCAGTGAAGCATATGGAAATTCAAATAAAATAAAATGCTTGGCTTCAGGGAAAAGGTGGCACAGTTGCAAGTAAAGAAAACACGCACCAGGCTGCAGATATATCTGCCCTGATTGCACAGTCCACGGAGCATGGCATCCTATGACCCATTTGGTATTCCGTCGCCTTCGCACGTCACAAGATTCCTAATTAAATCAACGCTGAAGGATGGGAAAAAACCCAATGAGCTGCTTTGCATTTAAGCCAGACTGAAATGGAGCATTTTCCCCTTATCTTTAAGTCGCTCCACTTGAGTGACATCCGTTTTTGTTTCCCCTACAAAGCGTAAGCTTAAAAAGAAAAGATAAAAAACATTTGCTGACTTAAAAGTTTCCCCCCGGGAGAAAAGGTGAATTAAATGGGTAACTTTACTACCCAATACATTACTGACTTTCCAATTACCCGCAGTGAATCGTAAAATACCAGCAATCAAAGCCCACTTTCGTTCACATTCCATTTTCATTATTGACCCCAGTGTTTTGCAAAGCAATTAGCACGAAAGCTGCACTGAACCGAGCGGGTAATTGGATTGTTTTTGTGGCTGCACCGTGAATCGCGAGTCTAAGCCCAACAATGTCGCACCATTGAACTATGTTTTGGTCATCGGCATCAGTGTAATTTGGATGCGGGATCCAAACATGACATCGACAGACATCAGCATAAATATTTTTCCTGAAATTACGTATACGCACCCACCTACATTCAATAATTCCAGCGAAGGTATTCAAGCAATGTCCGTAAGTCGATACAAGAGGCCATTCTGGTCTTCATATTGTGGCATCCCTTTGAATAATTTATTAAAGAATTCCAGCATAAAATCCTTTTGATTTAAAGGGTTTCCGATTTTGCAGAGAAACAATTGAAGACTTTTGAAAATGTAAGATCCTCAAGGGTTTGTTCACTCAGTAAAATTATGTAATTTAAGTATATTAAAGCAGCTCCCCTTTTTGGTAAACTATTTTTAGTAACACCCGCTGGCCTAGGATTTCAATATTTAATTTAACTTATTGCCCATTCGCCACGTGGCCGTGGCCCCACATAAGAGCACTCATACGCACGCGGGCCAGACAAAGTGGGTTAATTTTATTGCCGGGTTAAGGAACCTCTAAAACGCGACGGTTACTAGGCGACGCCTTAGTCTCCGCTGCACAGGGGAAGTGCGGTCAGCAATTACCCGGCGAGCGGTCATTAAAAACAATCCTCGACGGGGCACGCAAAGCCCTTTGGCATTACCATCTAACTCGGTCTCTTGTGAACACACAAAAATGCCTGTGCGTGACATTGTTTATTTTGGCTGCACCAGACGGGAACTTAAAGTTAGCTGCTGGTAAACAGCAAATATTAAAACATTCTCTTCAAGTCAAAATGTAGTTTTCCTTACGAAAAACGTTACAAGAACGTAATGTTTGAAATACGTAAAGTACGCCATCTATGTAAAAATTTTATGTAAAAAAGTGCCGCCGCCATTAACGTGTTTTTGATATTTGAAGATATACTTTTTGTTATTTAAGATATTAACAGAGTATGGAAATATTTAATAAAAACAATAATAATTTAAAATATTGAATTTATACATATTTAAAATTATTTTCTAAGAGTTTGGTAACCTTAATAAAAGCTTTTAGAAGCTAAAAACAAGGTCTGGCTGCTAAGAAACAGTTGCCCAGCTTTCGCCAGCTTTTTAAGAAGGCGCCTAAATTCGAATTTTGATACAAAGATTAAATGAAATTATTAATATATAATTTATTCTGTTAAATATTAGTAAAACACTTCAGTTCGAACACAAATTCATTTCTGTCACCAATCACAAGTGAAAAAATCGTTGAAAAAGTAACCCAACTTTCAAGCCGTAGAACAACCTAAAACTAGCTTAAGTTTATCACATGCAGACTTAGCCTAATGACTTGGGGCGACAGCTATACAATAAATAATAAGCTTAATGATAGATTTAGGCTGTCAGAGGAGTCGTCCTCATGCGCCACGCATCCTTGATCATATCCGATGCCTTTTCGGCAATCATTATCACAATGGCATTGGTGTGGCCAGCGGGAACATTGGGCATCACGGAGGCGTCCACAACGCGAAGACCCCGGATACCATGAACCCTCAGCTGGGAGTCCACCACTGAGCTGGCATCCTCAGAGGGTCCCATCTTGCAGGTGCCCGACTGATGCTGCAAACTGGAACCATATCTGCGAAGACAGCAACGCCAGTACTCCTCGCTGGCGAATTTCAAGTGCTCGCAGCCGGGAAAGGGACGAGCATGGAAGCGAGTGCCCATCTTGACCATTGGCTTGGATCGGGCCAACTGAAGGATCTGATAACAACATAAAAATAACTATTAAAACACATGGAGGTATAATAAATTCCAAATAAATATCCACCATTTCAATGCCCTCAATCATGGCCCGCACATCGTCCGGATGCTGCATAAAGTTGGGCTCCATTTTTGGCCAGTGGAAGGGATTGCGGCTGCGCAGAGAGATGCGACCACGACTCTTGGGACGCAGGAGCACTGGCACCAGGCCAAAGGTCTCCTTGTTTTGCAAATCCCCAAACATGGTGTCATAGAACTCATCCGTGATGCCCAGCAGATTTCGCATGGTGCCAAAGCGATCGCCGCTCAGGGATCCAGCTCCCAAAACTAGCTCCATGTCAGGATAGTCCTTGGCTGTGGGAGAATCTTATTTAGCAAACTATTTTCCAATTATTTCTTAATAATTTTCCTCACCAAAACTCGAGCTAGGAGTCCGAACAAAGGCAAAGGCCTCTGCACCGCCTGGAATGGTGTAGGGTCCTTGGCCAGCGAAGATGTATCGGAAGATGTCCGAGGGATTTAGCAGCCGAGCATCATTCACCGTTGAATCGTTCACAACAAAGACCAATCCATTGAGGGTAATGTGATCCTGTAGGTTGTGGCCCACTGGCAGGTCCTGCACCACAGAGATATTATGCTCCTTTAGGTGATCCGCTGGACCCACGCCGGACAGCATCAGTAGCTGCGGACTGGCAATGGTTCCAGCGGACAGAATAACCTCCTTTCTGGCCCGCACCACAAAACGCTGGCGCTGCTTTGTAAACTCCACTCCAGTGGCGGTTTTGGTGCGCGGATCAATGATCAGTCTGGTGACCCAGCTCTTCATGGACACGTGCAGATTCTTTCGATGCGCCACCGGCTGGATGAAGGCCTTGCTGGTGCTGCAACGCCTGCCATTCCTTATGGTGGCCTGGGACCTGGCGAAGCCCATCAGGTGCTCGCCATTGGGATCAGTAATATCGTAGCCCATATCCCTGCCCGATTTCAAGAAGGCCTTCAGCAGCTGCGACCTATAATCCGTGTACTGGACATCAAGGGGACCATTGCGACCATGATACGGCGACTTGTACAGCTCCGGGATGCCAATCCTCTCGGATTTCCTGAAGTAAGGCAGCACCTCGTCATAGGACCAACCCGAATTATTGGCCGCCGCCCATTCATCATAGTCCCGACGATGTCCTCGGGTGTATAGCATAAAGTTGATCAGACTGGTGCCACCAACGCCACGCCCCTTGGGCCAGTTGCACCTGCCTTCCTTCAGTCCCTGACAGGCGTTCGGCGTGGGTTCCGCCTTGTAGCCCCAGTTGTAGCGGGTCATCTGGGTGAGGGCAGCCGTCAGCGGGACGTCGCTGATGAAGGTCTCCTGATCGCCGGCCTCCAGCAGAAGGACACTTGCCGTGGGGATCTCGCTCAGCCGGTTGGCCAGCACACAGCCACCACTGCCGGCGCCCACTATGATGAAGTCGTACTCGGGCAGGAAGCGTGTGGTGTCCGGAATCCGAGTGTTCAGGAGGGAAGTCTCGAAATCACGGGCCAAGTCCACCAGTAATTGGGAGCGGGTGAACTGCAGGAAGCTCAGGCAGAGAGCCAGCACTCCAAGGAGTCTCATCTTGGTCGGTAGTTAGTCTGTAAAGGTGAGATATTTTTTTTTTTAACTTGATTATATTAGATGTTTATTAAAAAATAAATAACTTATTTTCTTGCCGATATTTAAAAGAATTATTCAAGATACATGATCTAGTAGTGATTACAAATTGATTTTTAGCATAAAGAAAGAGTTCCTAATTAATAAGAATTTGTTTTTCGTTCCAGAAAAATGTCATAAAAACAAATAAAGAACCTAGAACCAGAACACAATCTACGCCTTTAAGTGACTTTCGTTAATTCTCAGGTAAATATTCCAAGGCTAATCCAGAATTCTTAATTAACAACTGCATGCGAATTGCAGCAACCTTGAAACCGATTTCACTTTCGCCACTTTTAAGTTCTGAAAGGTACATATTCACGCCCCAACGAGTTAAGATCGTCCCGAACGCGTTTTGAGCTCAAGTTCAGCAGGTTTTGGGGTTACAAGACGGCCAGAAAATCGAAAGAGCCAATAAAAATAATGACTCTGCAAAAGGAGCGAAATAAAGTTAATGCTAGCCAAACCGGTTCGTGATCAAAACAAAACCAAAATGAAGAAGAAACCAAATTAAAGCAAACATTGCAAAAATAAAAAATCAAAATAAATCGATCGCAGAGACGCAGCAAATATTTAAGCGTTGACCCATAAACCGCACGCGGATGTCCATATCCCAACAACATCTGTAAGGCCAGCAAAAAATCCAAAAAGTATATATACAGAAAAAAAAAATCGAAATTAAATTACTTAAAATTGTGGGCGCCAAAATGTTTTCTTATGCAAATCGTTCAATTTGGGATTTTTTTTTCGGAGCGCCGACAAAAATTGCACAAATGTTAATAAATCATTTCAATTAACCCCAATTGAGTGGAGCACTTTTGCGGTTGAGTCAATACAGTAGCCGAGTTTGAAAACTGAATAACTGGTTCGGCGATCCATCGGATACACCCTGGGTAACTATGAGATACCACCGCTGAGGTTCTATAAGCCCACAGCCTTGGCCTTGCCGCTGGCCATACTCGATTGGCCACGTTACTGCGCTTACAGAACTAGTGTATGCCGTAAGTCATGCTGGTTTCCCTCACGGTTCCGCCCTCCGAAGGGCGTTGCATTCATTAAAGTTCTGGTTATCGACTTGATTTCAATCAATGCGGGTCATTAAACCGGGCTTAATTGGCTGCGACGTGCGGCTTGAAGATCTCGATTACAATGGCATCAAGTTGGCCAAATGCGCTGCCCCCAGTCTTAATTGTGTCTATGTCCAATGCTTTGACTGGGCCACTGGCCCATTAACAGGGCTTATAGCCGAGAGGTTGAATTGCTTACAAGAAATATCTTTGGGAAAATCACCAGGCCCATAAACGTGATAACTTTATTTTATTGCATTTTGAAGTTGTTAGATATAGATAATTGTAAAGCTGACAATGTATGTAATATTTTGAAATGTTTAAGCTTTATAATTACTGAAAAATTAATATAAGTTTAATAAGATTAGTTGGAAAGAACATAGGATCCATTTTTATATTTATATTTATCAAATTCAAAGCAATATAGTATTTTCCAAAAATGTAAAAGAAAATTAAGTAAAAAAGGTACTTTGGAGTCATAGTTCGAGCTTTTCTGATTTAAAAATCTTTTATATATCAAAATCTTTTATATATCCATTTTAAAAATATACAATTCAAGTTTTTTCTAATTTTTTAAAAATATTTCTTTAAGTTTCCATTTTTAGAACACTACTTTTAAATAAACGTAGATCGAAAACACGTTGTATTAGGTTAGAACCTATACAAAAACCAATTCTAATAAATATATGTAAGTAAATAAATAAATAAAAATAAATAATTATTGCTCATAAATTCACAAACTGAATAGCTTCACATATTTTAAGCGAGTAATTAAATTCAAACAGTGTTTAAGTAGTTCAACTTTGGGGCACAGCACTTGGTGAATTTCATAAGGAAAACGCCTTAACTGAATATTTTTTTTGGTTGTCAACTAGTTCTTAAAAAGAGCAATTTACTGCAAATAGTCAACGTCATCTAACCAGATTTCAGCAAGCACACACAAAAACACACACACACACACACACGGGACTGCAAATTGTCGTAAATCCTCTTGTGAAATTCTAAACACGTTTGTCGATAGAATGCACTTACGAAATGCTCTGAATAAAAATTGCTGCTCGTAATCACTTGGGAGATACTCCTTAAAATGTTTAGTTTTTATTTTAATATTATTTTTATTTTCTGTTTGTGTTATTCAATTTTATTTATTAATTTTAAACTAGATCCGCGCATGCGCGCCCGCTGATGTCCGGCGCTTAAATGAATCGTCGCTGGCCGGCTTGCAACGTTGAAGCCTAGGCAAGCTACACACAAAGCCGTAGTGAAAAAGCCACAGTCGAAAAAGGCAGGTAACAACAACAACGACAAGGTATCAACACAGGTAGCTGCCGGGCTACGTTCCAGCGAACACGAATCAGTTGCCGAGTCCACAAGATATCTCTCGCGCAGTGGACCATCTTTTTCAAGTTCATCGGGTGAACTTGCAAATTTTTATTTGCCGATCGCCATCAGCGTTTTATTTTTTGTCGGATTTTTATGGGCTATTTTTGGGGAATTTGCTGCATATGATGATTAGCATTAGCACCCCTCCTCGTTCGTTGTAATCAAATCGGATTGGACACTCCGATGCTCCGATGATCATCGATTTGTCGCTGACTTATTAGCGCCGAGGTGCGAACGCGCTCAAGTGGGTTGAATTAAAGTGCTTCCGCTGTTTGCCGGGCTGTCCGATTTATTGGGACTACAATGGATCAAGTCATTGGACTTCTGGCGAAGTTCAATGTCAGTCGAGGCCTCCGAGTGACGCTTTTCCGGATTCACAGATGACCTTCCCCCAGCCAGATCGTTTGGGTTACACGAGCACCGAAGAGATCATTAAGATGGCATTCAGCGGATTACAAATGGCTGGGTGACCCGGCTCATTTGCATACGAACGACGTCCGTCCGAAATGGTTTCATTAATGGGCAACTGAGCAGATTTTGGCTCTAGCTGCTCGCCCGATTTCGCGGATACTTTCACAACCAACTCTATGTCTATATCTCTCTAGTTTTTGGCAATTTCGGTGAATCGCTCGCCGACTGAGCTGACCTTGAGTACGAGTCGTGTATATCGTCTATCTTTTTATAGATACAATCCAAACAAATCGGTTTGAATGCATTTTTCAGTGGTCTATTTGCCCAGCTCTATTATGCATATTCACTTTGCGAGTGACTCGGCAACTATTAAATACTAGTGAGTGAGCGAGTGAGTGAGTAGTATCTTGGCAATTTTGTTTCTATGTGCCATAAAGTGCTTGGGCCCACTCAATTCGAGAGCTGATAATTGATTAAAGATCAAAGGCCGAAGACAATGCGCCTGGCTAATTAAATTTTAACTGCCGAACAAAAAGTTAAAAAATGGATAATCGCGCGGGTGGTTTTCCCCGAAGTGATAGTGCCGCCCAAAGCATAAAATGAGACTGCAAAATCATTGTACCTTTTGTAATACTTAAAGACAATATTTTAAAATATTTTTTTTATAAAAAATATATATATATTTCGTAATTCAAAAATACCTAGAAAATTAATTAGGGCCTTAGAATTTTTACTAACATTTCAAGTGCATTTTTAACTAAATATTTTTCAAGCAACAACAACCTATTAAGTTTTCATCTTAAGTCGTATTTAACTCCAACTGACCCTGAATCCTTATTTTAATTAGCACAGTCTAATGCATAAATTGTTTGCCAAACGCATTGCAATTTACATACTCGTTATTGCACATTAGCTTAGCTCTCAAGTGGCTGGCAATGTCAGTGTGGAGTGCGAAAATTAGCCCAAACAAACAGACGATGCAAGTGCAGCGTATTCGTACCTTGCGGCATTGGTGTCAGTGCGAAATGTTATTTATAGGCCACTCCAGCTGACTCACCTCTAATTTATTTTACAAACCTTAATCGCTTGGACAAACATTCCCCGCAACGACCTTGCCAAGGTAGCCAGCTCGGCGATCCGATTTAACACAACACATAACAGATTTTGTTAGCGATTTAACGGTTGGCAGGCGGCCACAAGACATCCGAATAAACAGCGAGGAGATGGCAAAACGGCGGCTGTCCAGACGGATATCAAATAATACAAATTACTAAATACAGATCCAAATCACGGCATCAAAATAACACACAAATCAAGTTCAGGCCGCAACAGTTTCTGCACCGTTTGCCGGGTAATAAAACCTCTTCAGTGTCAAGTGGGCCGGGTCTTTCTCGAGTGCATGAATCCCGGGCAAGCATAACTGACTGGGCGCCCATAAATCACGTGTCTCGAACAGATGAAGACGTGACCGGAGTGCGTAAAAAAGCTCAATAAAACAATATAATGCCTGTAAACTAACAATAATAATAGCCACACAAAGCCATAAACGCAGCTCGGTGATTGACCAACGTCAAAAAGCGTTTCGGTAAAATTATGATTACGAATAATACGGCCCGAGATCTGGAATTGAGTGTCAAGTGTGTGGCCAAAAAACAAGTAATACTTGGCAAGACGTGCTGACAAGGGTGTGCGCACCATCGTCATAATCACAATCCAACTGCTGAATGGCACTCAAAAGGTCTTAGCCGGGCTAAGGAGGGCGGTCTTAATTGAATGAACTTGAAACAATTGCTGAATAATTTGCTGCGTATCGTGCGGAGATGCATTACAGCCAGCCATCAATAAGGGGGTGCTCTGAAAATCTTTTGAAAGGTTTTTAAAAAAATCCAAAATAATTTCCTTTACTTTCTGTAAAAATTTTATCATAAATATTTGTTGAAGCATTCTAATATTTTTATTTGTATACCCACCATTTAACGAATTTCGGATAATTTTTCGGAACATCCTCGGCTCTTCGTGACTGTCTCGATGACAGACTCCATGTCAGATCTGTCTGTACAGACCGAGACGGTCTTTGAGCGTATTGATTGGGTGTTATTGACACGACCAAAGTACTCACTTAGCCATGACTTGTTTGCCTTATTCGGATGGCGTGCCATTATATATCTAGCGGGGAAGTAAGTAAGCTTCAAACATGTTTAATTTTGTCACTAATTTTATTGATGAAATCATTTGTTGCGAGTTCTTGATGTTGTTTGATATCCTTCTAAGTTAGGTTACGTGGAAAATGTCATTAAGTTGAGTTGGACTAAAGGTAGTACAAGAATTGGAAAGATTTGCTTTTCGTTAGTTTTCAATTTGGTTTTGCTTTGATTTGCGTTGCTTAGCATTTTGATAGTTTCCATTTACCTAAGCATACACATATATAGTATATATTGAGGGAAATCGGTTAATTAGCTAATACCGACGTTCAATTACGTATAGTGGTTTCATTTTCGTTTTATTTCTGTATTTTAACCAATTGCTTTGCATATCAATCAAGTTTCACTAGAACTATTTGTTGTAAAAAGCGAAAGCGTCGTAGGATTTCATTGATTATGCCTGGTTGTTTTTCTAAATATATATATATATGTATTGTAATAGTTTAATGTATAGTATAAATTAATTTTGTTGAGTGTAAAAACTGTAAAACATAAAATGTACTTAGCGACTACAGATAAAGATACACTTTTGGACATTTTTGGGATTTTTATAAATATATTTTTATGGTTGTAAATGTTAGCATAGCGATTTTTGTTTATTTTGTATATTTAAATTGTTAAACTTTGATGCATTTCTTTTTCTTTTTTAATAAAGTTAATCAGTACGAATTGCTCAAAACAAAGGGCCCAGATATATAAATTTTTTTATATGGGTTCTGGACGTGTTGAAGTGCTAAAAATTATTTCTCCTTGAAATAATTTGAAATACTTAACAAAATTATTCGTTAAATAAAAATATGATGATAAAAATAAATGATTTTAAATTGTGGGAATAATAGTATTCGCCTTCATCATATCACTTTTGCTGTTGTATTTATACAAAATTGGGGAAAATATATATATAATGACAAATCAAAAAAAAAATTTATTTTTATAATTAATTAAATAGATAAACTTTTCATGTGTACCATAAATATACGTATGCAGCCTACATATTTTACATTTGCAGCCCAGAAGTAGGCAACATATTTTTTCGGAACTTTGAAATGTTGCTGAAACATGTTGCCATGTTGCGCTGTGTTGGCAAACCAAAAAATAAAATAAATAAAAGATTTTCGGGTATCTGATGAGTTTAAATGTGGAATTGGAATATTTTTAAAACTCCAACACGTCCAGAAAAAGGGCTAAAATGTTCTGGGTTTCTTGTTTTTCTCGCCCTCCTAGTGGCGCAGCAGTACATTGCTGACTTTAGCCTCCGCCTTGGGTGCAATCTTCTCGCGGAATTGGCGGTTCTCCGGATTGGCCAGCACGGAGGCAATGAACTCCGAGGTCTCCAGCTGCAGCTGGGTCAGGCGCTTCTGGAGAAGCTTGTTGCGCTGCACCAGCTTGATGGTCTTGATGGCGATGGACAGCAGACCGTCGCTGTTGTGGTGATGATAGTGCTGCTGCAGGTGGAGCTCCTTGACCGGCTCCTGGCTGTACCCATAGCCACTATCACCGCCATCGTCGTCCTCCTCCTCGGTGGGCACCTCCTCGCATAGCTTCACCGCCGCTGCCGCCGATCTGTTGTGTTTGCTGCTGAAGGAGTTTGGCTGTAATACTGTCTTAATGTTGCTGTCGCTGCTGGAATGTTGCTGCTGCTGCTGATGGTACTGGATCCTGGCGGCCGAGTAGCTGTCCTCGTCCAGCTGCATCCGGTGCACCGAGGAGTCCATCTCCACCTCTGTCTCCACCCCGCTGCTGGTGTCCGTTGAGGAGGAGGCCGCCTGGCGGGCGGAGAAGTGCGGCAGTCTTCGTTGCAGTCTCATCGGGCGACGGCGACTCGAAGGGTTCATCGAACCTTTGACCACTGCAAAGAACAATGGAACGTATTTAGTAGAGCAAGGCAGAGCTTAAAGTGGTTACAGTGGGTTAAAACTAAAGAATATTTAAATTAAAATATTAATTAATATTTTAACTTAAAGCAAAAAAATCCTGCTAGCTTTCATTTTAAAAGAAAGTTATTTTATTAGCAATTGGGAAAAACTTTATTATTTATCTAACAAATAATAAATAAATGCAATACATTGACGGCTAATTCTTTAAAAATTAAAACAAATTTCCTAATAAGAAAAAAAAGTGTCAAATAAGCTTTTTAAGGTGACCAAGGTGCACGCTCAAGTTCTAATTACTTGGTTGTCAACGGATTTCTCAGTCTATGACCATGCCGTTACGTTTAAATTTCGAAATATATACATAAAAATAAATATATATGTACCTATGTATATATATATATAAGTCTTATTGGAATCGCGTGTGGGCTCGAAACGTGACCGGCACCACGGCCAATCGTTTCACCGTTGACTACGCGTTTTGCATCATTTCGCAGACCCAACGCTTTTGTAACGCTCATATGAAACTATCAGCTGGTGGATGTCACGACAATGAGCCCACACTTAACAAAAATTATATCTAAATTTAATCAATTTGGGGTTTTAATTTTCAAAAGAAAACATTTGGAGCTGATTTTTCCATTTTAAACATATTTTAGAGGTTTTTCAAGAGCTTTTAAAAGACTAAGCGATTATAGAATAAATTACAATATAAATATGGAATAGTACATTATTTGTAAGCAATATAAATATATATTTTAAGTGATTCAATCGGCATCTCTACTCAGTTCTTCATATTCTTATAACAGCACGTATTGTATAGTAATTTTATATATATACAAGGTTAAATAAAGAATACATTAAATATAATAAAAATAATAACACTCTGGAAAATCTTGCCTTGCCCCTATACTTTTACTTTTGTCCCAGTGCACAGGCACACTATCTACAATTTCCCTGCACACACACACACACTAGTGCATTGTGCAAATACTATTTTCCAATCGCTGTTTTTAGCGACTGTGTCTATGGTCAGGGTCATGACGCGTTACCGCTGCACATGGCGGTGCACAACCCTGGCTCCCTCGTAGAGGGACGGAACTGATTGCGCCAACAGCAGGGCCAGCAGAGCCCAGTGCAGTGCAACGTGAGAGTGCAACTCAGGGGACAAGGGCATTACGTATACGCAGCTTTAGCAATTAGATAACACCTTGTGCTGGCGCCTATTAAGAATGTATTATAAAACATATGGAACATGACTTCGGTTTATTCCAATAAAAATCGTACGGGATAGATGTAGATACTTTTCCATTTTTCACTTATTCCACCTTATGCATCTTTTATGGCTGCCTTAGAATATTGAGTATACGCCCTGTTGAGCATTCCGCTAAAACCCGGAAGTTTCCCCGCCTCGATACCTAGGCATAAATACATCTTATTGCCCACATTGTCGTTTTCAATGTCAGTTATTCTATGAATTTAAAATTTTACAGCTTTCTTTTAACTGCCAGTTGAAGGCACATGTACCTATCATACATAGTTTAGCTAGGCCGCAGTTGTTATGGCTTCAACTTGCAGTTCCCAGAAGTTGCACAAAAACTTAAAATACCTTTTTTAAACGAAAAAAAGGGTAATATTATTTATATTTATATATATATTCCTCTTATATATTTTTGAATTTATGTTTCTTTCTCTGCATATTTTTGCTTCCTTTAAAAATGTATCGTTTTTTTTTTCTGCTGCTACTTATTAAGCTGGTTTCGGCCTCGTCATTGATGGAGGTGGTGAGTAATGGAGTGAGTGGGACTGCACGTGCCTCGTTCCGTTCTCGGTGAATTAGTCACCGGTGATGCTTGAAAATAAAATTTTAAATGCCTAAAATAAAGCCAGAGGGGGAGGGCATTGGCCAACATTCCAGCCCCCTGAGAAAGCAGTCGCAGGAAAATAGAAAAGGGGGAGAGGCGGGGGCTAGGAGGAGGTGAAATCGCAAGGGGCTCGCACGTGGCCTCGTCACACCCATTTTTGATTTAGATGTGTGTCGGTGTATTTCTTTAGGTTTATTTTTATGTGTTGCTGGAAATTAGCAGGCAACAACGAGCACAAATAAAACGGCAACAACACCAGCAGCGCCAGCAGCAGCGGCAGCAGTGCTTTCAATGAATTCACATTGAATATGGCACCAATAAACTCGGCAGCAGAAGCAAAAGGAAAAAAGAGCAAAGTTGGCTAAAAGCAAGCAGAGCAAATGTGCAAAACATGTAAATAAACCCAGCAAAAGTGGCACAGCAGCAACAAAAACGTGCGGAGGTTATGCCACACACACTTATGTACATATGTATGTATGTTCCTCTCCTCTTCCCCTCCCCTTTTTTTGGTTTCGTGAAATTGTGAAATATATTTCTTGGAAAAAATCTAGGTAAATATTCGTACAATAACACTTGGCTAATGAGTAATAAGTGAACATCATTCGATGGGGCTGGGTTCGGTCTTATATGTGAGGTAAAGAAGAGCTTTAAGAACTGAAGACTCTTTGTATATTCTTTTATATATCATATAACTAGATAATTAACTTTATTTCTTGTGTGAATTGAATGTATCTTTTAAGAAAAAAGTATTGAGATATGTAAATATATATCTCATAGTTTCTATTAATTTCCTAGCATTTAAATAAGTTCCCCCTACTTAAAAGTAATAAACAATAGCTATTATTAGTTTTTTAATAAACTCTCTTCCTTGAGCAAGCTCATTCGTCACTCAGAATATATCCATTTCCTTTTTGTTGCCAGTCATGCGGCATTAGATCGCTTATATAAACGTGTCAGCCAGATTTGCCACTCGAGTCTGTCTTACCTAACAGGAACAACGCAGGCGGAAGAGCAGCTGGAGCCAGTTGCTGACGCAAATTGTTGAGTTCTTGTGGCATAACCCCAAACTCGCGTGCCCTCGATGCAGCAGCGACATCAGCA
The DNA here is from genome assembly GCA_018904815.1 of Drosophila ogumai. NCBI lineage: Eukaryota > Metazoa > Arthropoda > Insecta > Diptera > Drosophilidae > Drosophila > Drosophila ogumai. Next base: position 39,314 of record JAEIIJ010004049.1, read on the forward strand.
GCTGTACAGCACCAAGGCGGCAGCATGGAGGCCAACACGTGAAAATCCCAATGCGACCCATCGCACAGGGCACGTGCATGCGAGCTCTCTGCTGTACAGCTGAGGTCGCAATAGTAATACCCAAGAGGGACTTGGATAAATACAAAAGTGGCAAGCTTTATCTTGAATTTAAGTACAATTTTACATCTACAATTTATTTTGTAAATTTGATTAGCTTGAAATTCATATATTCTTATAAAATTAAGAACTAATTTCTGCTCTCATTCCTGACATCTCCACTTCTAAGAGATATTTCTGTGTCCACAATTATAAATGACAATGAGGAAGTGAGAAATAAGAACCGAGCTCGGGAACAGTCACAGCAGTCACAACCCAGAGATACTGCCCGGAGGTGGGTGGCCCAGTTTACATAAATTAATTAAACATGACCGAGTAACGTGAGCAGAGCAGTAACAGTCACAACAGTCGCATCAGCAAATCAGCAGGGGATTTTGACAATGAAGGGTAGCAAAAATAAAAAATAAAAACAACAAAAAAAAAGACACAAAGCGTAGATTGCTATGAATGTATAAGGCAATGTTACGTATACGCCTCGTGCGCCCACCACAAGCTCGACAGCAGTCGTCAAGCCTGAGGGCACTGAGCAAAGGTACTTTACATAATATGTTACTTAAATAAATAAAAAAAAATGTTTTTAAATATATATCCATAAACGAACAATTCTACATATTCATACTTCTTTTATATTAAATTTAACTAAATCTTATAAAATTGGTTAACTAATTTGTAAGTATCTAGATTTTTCTCTATCTGTTCTTAACTACGCCTTCTTCACCGGCTGTTTACTCACCATAGGCAAGCACCGAGCTGACTTGTGTGGCAGCAGCTGCAGATGTCGAGGCAGAGGACGTGGCTGAGGATGAGGACGATGATGACGTCGAGGATGCGGTGGCTGTGGCGGCGGATGATGTGGTGACTGTGGCCACGCCATGATGTCGCCGCGTCTCGCGCAGCTGCTTCTTATCCGAACATATGGTGGGTGTCATCTTTTCACGAAGCCTTCTTTCTATTTTTCTCTCTGGCAGCGAAAGTTACCACTGCAAAGAAAATGCAAATACAGGCAAAGAATTAATTAGCCGCCGCCGTCAAATTGATTAATTGATTAAACGGCCTGCGTGCCTTAATAACCCCACGAACTGCACGCGCCGGACAGTAATCAAAATAAAATTAAATCATAAAATTCGTACGAGTTCGTTTAACTTTGGGCAATTGGTATTGTTTGGGTTTTTGTACGCCAGTTGCAGTGATTCTCTTGCAGAATTCAGAGCACATTTCAACAGAGGATATGGCGGGTCGTAAATTGTGTTTATTTCGGTGGCGATAAGAACACTCAGCGGAAGTTGGCTAGCATCGTATTATTCGCCTTATAAATTCCAAAGATATGGAGGAAATCAGTTGGCAGTGACGTAGTTATAATCTAAGAAATGCTTATAAAATAAAAGATTATTATAGAATCACACTTTCCTGTTGAAAATGTAGTGAACTAAATAAAATGTCATTAGAATCACTTGGTTTTCTAAAACTCCTTAAGAAGATTTACCATTCAAGCCTCGTCCACTTCTTAAAAACCCAACCGAACCGGATCACAGCCACTAATCCATTATAACTACATAAATCACTCGTGGCAAACAATCAGCGCTTGGCCTGCGATAGTCCAGAGTTCAGAGTCCCAAGTCCAATCTCCGGGTTGACATTTCGAAGCGGCATCGTAAGCATGGGCCTTGGCACCGAAACGAAACTCAAGATGACGCACCGGAGCCCCGGACCCAAGCTCATTAAGCGTGCTCCAAATCCTGGCTAACGACCATCGGCCAAAGGTAAACAAACTTAAAGTGACTGGCGAGAATGGGCTTCCCGGGGTTGGACAGAATATTGATGGGAAAGCATTTTGGCGGGCACGCGAAATTGCTCAAATGTTCATCAGACGAGGAAGAGCAAGAGGAGCAGGAGGAGCTGCGGAGCTCAGGGGATGAGTCCCGCCTGACGGCAGTCAAATTCAAATTGAAAAACGCCCAAAAAGACGAAGAGCAACGAGAGGCTGTTGACGGCACGTGTATCTCTTGAGTGTAATTACATTTGGTAAAAGCGCTCGCGACGATGATGAAATGTTTGCGGCCCTTGACGGCATTTTACCAACCTGTCCCCCGTTACCAGTTCCCAAACCTCAACCCCCAACCCTGCTACCCTCTAGTTGCTACCCGCAATATTTAAAATACTTGTGGGCGGTTAAGAAGATTGCCAGCCCCGACCGCCATCACGTCCCCCACTTTCAGGTCGATGTCAATGCGCCAATATTGCGCTGAAATTACATTTCATTATTTATGCCTTATCCGTCATCCGATAGTTAAAGACTCCAAGCCTGATCCGAAACGAGGCGGGCAATAGTACACAGAGAAAAATATTTATATATTTGAGGTTGTATACTCAAGGTAATGATTGATTGAGTTTGATTTTATTTATGGCAAAATATAAAAAGAAATTGTTTCATTTATTAATTAATTTATATACTAATAAGAACATTTTAAGCTTTGTAATACAATTATTTAAAAGTGTAATATATAAAAACAAATTGTTTAGAAAATTTTTCTTTCAATACCTTTTTTAAACTAGCTAACAACCCTTAATGTGCACAATTTAAGTTGTTTCTTAATTTAATCTTGTAAAAATGGTTTTATTTCCATATTTCCTACTTTAAAAAGGAATAAAATAAATTGTTCCACGTGTAATTGTCCCAACCGCTTGTCCCTTAAGCGGAGCCTGGGAAATGTCTGTAACAAAAGACCGAAATGTGCGTAACAAATACTAAGCCTCAACGAATTGCCCCAGTGGCAAATTTAATGCGGCGCGTGCGGGCCTAAAGCGAATAAGGTCGGTCGGTGAACCAGGCGGGAAAGGAAATGTCCTGTGAGGGGTGAAGGGGACCTCTTCCTAGAGGAGAAAAGCCATGACATCGGGAAGTGTACAACACTCAAAGCATAGAGCAGATTTAAGGCTCAAATTGGGGACGGTGGAGCAACAATTTGAGACACGTTTCTCGCTCCGCACAAACACCTGTAGATCTGACCCCCCCGAAAGCCGCTGCTGCCACCGGTCGGAGGTCAAGTCAATCAAGCCCCTGTGATGAGATTTCCCGCTGCGTGCCTACAAATTAGCCAATAATTGTTCAACATGACACGCCACAAAAAAAACACGACAACAGAGAGTAAAACAAAACACACGCACTGTTGTCAGCTGTCAAAAGCGAGAAGTAAAACAAAGCAGAAACTAAGGCGAAACAAAAGAATCTGCTTATGCCAATGACTTTTCACACGCCACCGGAACGGAAGGGAAATTTGATTTTCTCTTTTTTTTCCGTTTCTGGCAAATTTTTGGAGCAGACAATTGTGACCGGCGGCCACATCACAAAGACAAAATATTGTCAACGAGAAATGAGAGTTCAAGGAACTCGTTTCCGTTCTTTATTATTTGCAGGAACGTACATATAATATTTTGAAGTTTATTTGTCATATGTAATGCTAAACGCTGCGGGCACTACAATACCTCGCTTTGTTCCCTCACATGAGCTAAGGCACTCCCTCAGACAGCACAGCAGACATGTGTACACGGAGAAAAGCGTTTGTTGAAATGGAAACAAGTTGAGAGAATTAAATTTAAATTCTACTCATATAATTTTTTAGACTTTATAATAGTCTTTCCACACATTTATGAATATCTTAAGTAAAATATATCTCAATTTACAAAATACTTAATATAAATTTGCAACCAATTCCCCCTGTGCATCTGAGCATTCATGTATGTCTGGCCATAGCCGACGTGTCTGGCCTTTCTGAGTGTGCTCGGGAAACGTTTTAAATTGCACTGGGGTCTCGTTTTTCTAAATGTTGGCTTCCATCATCTGCCGCATGCTGCATTAGCCGAAAGTGGTCTTGAAATATTCATAACCCCAATGATTCCGGCTATTAATTATATGAAAAGTGCTGAGCTGCTTTCAGCCAAAAGTCTGTGAGTGTTTGTGTCTGTCATAATATTCGCTGTCGTCGTCCTTCAGGGCGTATACTTAATATTGTCAGCTTAGTGGCTCGTATTAAATTTTCCTTTTGCTTTCTAATTACCGTCACGCCCGTGGCCTTGCCTTCGACTGTGTAATCTCTAATGGACATTCCATTCATTTCTCAACCTTATCTAACAACTATACACGCGCCGCAAATTTTTAAAGACGCCGCCGCTGGCAAACAGAAATCCCATCTCTCTATAGTCAACAAATAAAACTTTCCGCTGCATGTGTATTTTTATGACTATTTCTTAGATTTATTGTTTACATGGGCCCGTGTTTGCTTGAGATTTGCGTTTTTGTTTGGGCAATACTCTATACGTTTGGGAAAAGGGCATACAGATGAATTAATAAGATTTGTTAAGGAGTTCTTCGTGCATGTCGAATTTTAGTATGTTAATTCTTTAATTATTTTAAATATTTATAAAGCTTCTTCTTTCTATATTTAATTGTACAAGTAATATTAAAATAAAAAATAAAATTATCTTAACTAACAAATATACTTTAATTTTTTATTTCCTTGTTTCAATATCAACCAGTGAAGTGCTAAGTTAACCATAAATTCTCCCAGTATTTCTGCCTTAAATTCATTAAAAATCCAAGACTAAAATGCTGTCACTTTCCAGAGCATCTTGTGTTCGTTAATTGAATTTATTTTCCATTACTTGTTTGCGCTTAGTGCAAAACTGCTCATGTTGCCCCATGGGCAAGTCATTCTACCACAAAGTCAAAGTGCTAATTTTCCTTCTTATCTCAGCACATGCGCCTGGAAGTCAGGCAGCAACAGTGTCAGAAAAAAAAAAACCAGTAAAAGATAGCAACAAAAAATATCAGGTAAGACCTGGCGAAACAGGGCAACAACAACTAAATAGGCAATCAACATGCGTCATAATTGTATTTAGATACGCTTGGGTCTGAGAAACGTGTCAAAAGTGGGCTTGCCATCTGCGACAGCTTTTTCCATCTTTTTCCCTTCGCCTTTTTTGCAGTGTTTTTTCCACCACACTTGCTAAGAGCGGTCTAGACAAGGTCCAGAGATTAGCATTAGCATGTCCAATAGATCAGATCGAGGCAGAGCTGCCGATGATGGCGATGAAATTTCGGTTGTCCAATTGAAGCCGCCGAAAGGCAATAAAAGTTTACGATGGCAGGCGAGGAAAGCAAATAAAAGCCGAAAACATTAAATGAGACACACGTGTGCCAAATTATGACTTCTCGATAAGAGGAATTCAATAACAACCAAGAAATGACAGAGATAAAACAACGACCCGGAACAGCAAAAAAAAACCACACACTTAAGAGGCAGAGACAGACATTGTCGGGATTTTATTAGCCATCGAGCCGAGATTTCAGCTCAAGACAAGCTAGCCAATAATCCTCTTTTAATCTTTTAATCTTCAACAAAAGAAGTATGAAATCCCTTTTTTTTATTACGTTAGAAAATATTAAATTTTACAGTTGTAATGAAAAATTCTAAAACATCATTACCGTAATGCAATTCTCATTCAATTAAAACCATAAATAGCATTTAAACAGACAAGTGTTGGTAAAAATTTAGATCTAAAAACAAAACACAAAAATTTGAAATACTAATAATAATTTTATTTAAGCTCAAATTCAAAATAAATCACAAATTTACCCATTAATACAAAAAACCCAAAAATCTAAACCGAAACTATAAATCAGACGGCAGTATTCATAAAAAAGTCCATCAACTTTAAACAAAGAATGCTGTCCAAAGACAAAGCTTAAGTTGATCGCATTTTTCAACAGAAAAATAGACATTAATTCCTTTGTTTTTATGTTCCGCACTCCAACCACACGTAAATTAATCAACAGTCTAATTAGCTAAACGTCTGAATGCCTAAAGCTTTAATAAAACTTTTGATTGTCAAGCCCACAAGGCGAAACCAGATCCCCCAAAGACATGAAGCATAAAACGCAAATGTGATTGATACAGGTCGTGCGTCACTAATTAATAGATCTTTTGCATATCGAAGTGGCATGAGAGAGTGTTTCAAATTTCAGTTTCATTCCGTCGAAATGAATATCTTGGTTTTTATTATTTCATACACCTTTTATTGGCTTCGATCGTTGCGGCTAATTGGATCGTGGGCAGAGCTGAAGTGGAGCCTGTTCATTGTTGTCTTCGAATTCGAATGAATTTAATGATTTGCGAACATAAATTTTGGCTTTCAAGTATATTTGAGTGTTTGACATTTTGTCAGCAATAATTCTGCCAGGCTCGTTTCATTGGCACATCATAAAAATGTTATGCGCAACATTTACCATTAATTAATGACTTTCAGTGGGCACACGTGCCCTGAGCTCAATTGCAAATGTTATATGCATATATGAAGTACCTATTTTTAGTTAACATTTCTAATACAATTTAATTAAATATTTTACGCTGAGTCACAAAACTTAATAAAGAAACACGTTCAATTGTGATCATTCATATAGGAAGCTCAAATACAATTAACTTTATAAAAAGCTAATCGAATATCGCTGATAAGCAATTGCAATTATCGCTTTTTCATTTTCTGTCTGTGTTTCTGGCAATAAATAAAACCAATTAAATATAATCCCAATATGGACTGCAATAATTTATTATCGGTTAATAACCGCAAAGTGTGATGATAAATGGTTCTGGGTAACATTTCGTAATACCTCAGGGGGTACATACATAGTATATCCAAACATCTGTGTTTTGTTTCTGAGATACCAGCCAAGAACATGACCTTTGCAGAGTACTTTACAAATTCTTGCCGCTTATAAAGTCATTAAAGTTTTAATGATTAAACAGGAAACATTAAAAAAAAAGTAACAAATTCAGATTATACTCAAACATATCTGACTCAGTAGGTCAAGGTCTCATTTGTTTCTGCGAAAATTGTACATAGGAAACAGTTACTGCCCCCACAATCGCCTTCATGTTTCCTAGGAAAACATTGTTGATTATGGTTTTCCTGGAAACCAGTATCCCAGGGGCAAGAGATTATGCTTTTTAAAAAAATGTAAACAATGGAGAATTATTCGCTCGTGGCTTCACAGCACAAGTGAGTCAGAGAGATCTACTCTTTCAAGATAGCCGACTAACTGGGCTCCGAGTTGGCATTACAAAAGAGTCGCCGAATGGCCAAAACAGTTCACTGACAGTAGCCGACCGTGGGGCATCCCCCTGAAGAACTGCGAAATTATATATAAAAAAATATATATACATACATATTTGCTTTTTTTTGTCCAGAAGACGAGTGCGAACAGAAACCAGAAGCGGCGCGTGTTGGCCAATCCCCCCCGAGCTTACCGCCCCGCCTTTGTTTAATTTATGTTTGCCTAGTCGCTGTCTCTACGCTTTGAATGGCAGTGAAATATAATTCGCTAATGTGGTCATAAAATGGGAGAAAAAAATATAGAGACAATGGATACCATATTGCTTGTCTTAGCCGCACGTGTGGCTCATTTATGAAGGGGCAATACAGATGCACACAAATCGGGGATGGGGAAATTCGGTTTAATTTCCCTTAAACAAGTATTTCCGCCTGCCCCGCCAACACATCGGCAAACACTGGCGCGTGCACTCACTCACAGTTCGCTCACAGTTACATTTGTATTTGTATTTATATTTATTAAGGCGTCGTGTGTCTCTCGTTATTGGGTCAGCAATTAGCTATATGGCCCGGCAGCTGGCCAAGTGTTTGCCCAACATGGCCAAGTGCAAACAGCTGATGTAGGGCGATGTAAGAGCCAACCTTGAGTGACAGCTAATACACAGGGGAAAAAAAGCACCTGGCATAAACGTAAAACCACTTAAAATTTATATTATAGTAAAAAATTATTTCTTTAAAAAATATAAAATCCAAGTTTATCATAGAAGGACAACTAAGGGTTTTAAAGATAATATTAAAATCAACTTTTATTTAAATAGTTTAATATTTTAATAGTAGTTTTCATATGCAAAGGTAAATAAAATATTATTTTTCATAAAAATAGAAACAATTATCTACTGAGCAAGTTTTTATGCTAATAATTTTAGACGTGAAATTTTAACTTCGTGTTGAGAATAATAAATGATGAGAAATCCCATTTATCACTCAGCCTTGTTGAGCCTTGACTGGGGTTGAATTTAATTGTCTGTCATTTTAATAACCGAACAGCAAATACTATAGTTATGTCACATAGCATACCACTACAAGGGGAATTTCCGTTTAAATCAATTGGTAAATATTGCGTATACGACACGTATCCCAAATAGGCAAGTTCAAGTGTTCACCTTTTGGTTTGAGAACACTTACGATACCATTTAATATATAAAAAATTACAACAAAACTAGTATATTTTATACTAAAATTAATTTTAAATTCTAATTTCTCCTTAAACCTTTTTCAAGCAACCAAAAACTTACAAAATTTAATAGTTCCATTTCCCTTGCCCAAGCAGAATTTTCTAAAAACACTTCGTTCTATTAATACACATTCATTTCCTTCCGGAAACGGTTAATTTATTCTCTGGGATTTGAATAAATCTCAATGGATCCCACAGCGTGATCCTCTTAATAAGCCATTAGCCGAATTAATTATACCATAGAAATTAGGCAATTTTTTATTGTTATTGCTGCGTCTCGTGTTTCACATTTGGCATTCATGGGGCCCTCACAGAAGCCGTTAGCATTTTCAGATGTTACAGTTTAAAATAATGCCCCCCACACACATAGAGTCCCCCCCCCCTCAGCATTCACACACACACACAGGCGCCCACCCCACTCACACAAGCGGAAAGTGCCGCACACGTGCGACCGAACACAGACACAGACGCCAAACGACATGACCAAAAGCCACGGCGAAAAGAGAATTAATTTTGTAGTTGCCTGCATAAATTAAAAACGCAAAAAGAAGCACAGACAAAAACAAAGAAGACTTTGTCATTCAATCGCAGTCCCTGTCGGCGTCGCTGTCGACGTCGTAGCCCACTTGGCGATAATTTCATAGACACGAGCACGGCGAACAGACAAGGGCGAAGCCAAGAGAAAACAATAAACTCGTGCAAATCACGGTAAAAAAAATATTCAACTGTGAAGAAATCAGGGTTTTTAAGCCTTTTCTTTTATGGCATTAGCCTCCTAGACTCCTGTCCCTTAAAGAGGGATTTAGCAGAGTAAACAACTTCAGGGTTCTTTACAATATAATACCAACAACAATGAGAATATAAACAGATAATATTTATATTTTATTAAATCTGTTATTACCTTAAATAGTTAAACAATAATTTAATAAAATTTAATAATTTATATATTTTTTAGTCTTTAATATTTATTCTTCCTGCACACCCCCAAAAAAACATCTTTGAATAATGCAATCTAGCGCAAACCCAAGCTTCTATACACTTCCTTTTCTCAAAATGTTTTTTCGCAGTGCATGCAGGCGTAGAGTGTGGGAGAGTGAAGAGCGATAAAAGCCGCTCTCACCCTGCTCCTTTCTCCCCCCGCCTTAATCTCAAGCACAAGCCACGAGAGAGCCAGGCAGAAACAATGGCTCACACACACAAAGGAAAGCTCACATGCCGTTAATGAACTTTTATGCTACTATCTCCCTCCTTCCCATACTCTCGGCGGCCTAGAGAAAATGGTCGAGCTGCTCTTGTTTTTTTTTTTTTTTTTTTGTGTATACTTTGTGTGTGTGTATTTTTTGTTTTATATTTTTTTTATTTGAATTAACGACGCACGTGTTGCGCCGGCCAAGCTGCGCGCGCTCCCGTTTCTCCACATTCGAGTTCGAAGCTGGCGTCGCCGTCAACGTCTCTGCCGATCCGCATATCGGTTTTTTTTTTTCTGCTGCTCTCGTTGTTGTTTGTTTATATTTATATATCGGATGGGGCTCATATTTGTTGTTTTTTTTTTTTGTGTTGCTATTTTGTTTGTTGTTGTAATGCGGAACGCGCGCGTTCGAGCAAAAATGATAAATCTACGATTATGGGCGTCATGGGGTGTCATGAATGGAGCGGCCTCCCGAACACGCGCAAGAGTTACCTATCGCAGATATAGATATGGAATAGATATGGTCGGGGGCATCGCCACCTGTACATTATAATGGCCACGTATGTACATATATGGCAACTTCCTGTTGGCCTTTAGGACACGAAGGGACACCAATGGCGTTAGACACATTTTGCTGCCGGAAGTGTAATATTTTGGCACGCACCTACGACACCTGGGTACATTTATTAAAAAGAAATACACAGCTTTAAAGGTGTTGCTTACCGAAATGTAGGTATATTTTTGAGGATATTTGTTAGCTTTTTGTGACTACTTTCTATATAGTAAGAATTTTTAAAAATAATTATTCACCACTCAAAGTCGGTGTCTTATTTTACCTAATGACTTGTCAAGCAGAAAGTCTTAGTTAAACAACTGCATTGGTTTCCCAGCAAGTAAATAAATAAACAAACAGCTGTGGATTGTAAAAGTCACAGCTTGATTCCCTTTAGCTGAGCCATCGCTTCTCTTTAGCACTTCATAAAAAAGGCAGCTGCAAAAAAAAGTGGCCCAGAAAAACCCCCCAAAGTTCTCTATTCGTTTTTCTTTGAGAAGACCGAAACCTCAAATGTTGTTTTGTTCAGATATTTCACACGCTTAGTTTTCAGGTCTTATGGCTGGAGAGACAAAAAAAAAAAAAACAAAATAGCCATTAAGGTGTCTGGCCATGGAGGAAGGAAGTTATATTTTTTATCTTATTTCTGAGAATTCGATAGCGAGCAAATAAAGAAAGGGCTAAATGGTAACACACGCTCAAAATGTATTTTCTTTTGTTGAGTGTAAATGTTAAATGATGTTGAAACTACACATAAACATTGGAAATCCCAAAAGATTTGGAGATATTAATTATTTATGAAATTTATTAGGGCCAAAATTTTTAATTTAAACTTTATACTTCGTGGTTTAGTCTTGGGTATCAAAAGGTACTTAAAAAAGAAATGTTTATTTAATTTCCCCAGAGAAACTTATTTAATCTTTCTGAAAACGTTTTAAGTTAATCGTTTCTTCAAATTAGCAAAGTATTGAAATGTTAAAAAATAATAATTTATTTGAACGATATTTTTTAAAAAATATTTTTACATATCAAAACCCTTATAAACCTTTTTCCTAAATTTTATGTATATTGCATCAGATATCGCAGAGACTTGTTTACATATGGCTAAGCTGCTGTCCCTCTTGCCCTTTATTTATATCCCTAATTTGTTTACTTTTTTAACTTTGAGCTTTAAATGCCACACACATTTGTTTGGTTTTTGAGTGAGCTTAAGAAATCAATATTGCGCATACGCCATGTGACCCGCCGTCGCACTGCAGTCGAAAGTTGCAACTTGCAGCTCTCTGCAGCGAACAAAATGCCAAAGGGCATCCATGGTATGCGTCATCTCATGTAGCCCACGGATCCTGACCTAAATTCGTCCTTCAGAAGGTGAGGCGAGGCGAAAAAAAAGAACGAAATTGGTTCAAGAGGAGGCCGGGAAATCCGAGGCAGCATCTCTAGTTGCGAGGAGGAGAGCTTTCAGCATCGGAAGTCGGCTGTCAAGTGCAATTTTTTTTTTTTATTATTATGCTGCCGAGCGGCACGTGTGGCACACAAAATGTTGGCAAATGCTAAACGCTAATGCCCGGAGATTTATGGCCAAAACCTTTTCCCGAGCGAGGGGACTTACCGAGGATAATGCTGGCGTGTGGGGGATGTTTGGCGCTGACTTTGTTTTTCCGCTAGATACCCTTAATTTAATGCACTCTCATTGGAAATAATGAGCATTATTTTCCGCTTTTTTTTTTGTTGTTGTTGTATTTATATTTACTTTTATTTGTTTTCGCACGCTTTTAATCTATTCTCGGCGGCGGGACGTGTGTGTGCAAATTCATAGACGCCAATGGCAACACGCGCGCCAAACAAAACTTTCGCTTTCGTTGCGCGTGTGGCCGTCGCACAACAACAACGACAACGGCTACGGCAAGCACAAAGTGCACACACACTGCGGCACTCTTTCACACAGACACACACACAAGCACACCAGCGAACACACGCGCTGGCAAACAACAAACACGGATATGCCGATAGCCGATATGCGAACTCGGCGTTGCTCTCTCGAAACTCCCGGAACGCGCGCCGCTCTTCCAGTTTCTTGCCCGAGTTGCGAACGCTTCGACCGCCCAAAGCAGAATGAACGCGACCTGTCGACCGACCGACGTTTTAACGGCAGCTCAGCCGCCAACAGTGCCGTGCACCCCACAAATGTGGCAAAGCGATACATCGTGATAGTGGCCAATGATGATGCTGAAATAATGTAATTTAGATTTGCTTATTTGAAGGGAATTACAGGTAATTAGGGCTTTCAATAAAAAAATATATAATTTATAATTTTTTCTATATTTATTTTTCTTAAATTCAAGAAAGCAATTATTATTGATTTGCAGAACTATCAATAATAGTTTTAAACTTTGATTTCCTCACAAACATTTAATCGATAAATATTGATTTAGAGATTGCTCATGTTTAAGGCTTTTTTTTTATCCTTCTGATGATAATTAAGCGAATTGTTGCAAATATCATATATATTTTAATTTTTGAAATTTTATTTAGTTTTGTATATTGTTAACTTTGTATAGAGATTTAATAAACTACAAAAAAGAAACCCAGAAAA
>JAEIIJ010004059.1:0-11886 GCA_018904815.1 Drosophila ogumai
AAATCTTATATTATAATTAGTTTTATTATTTACTATACCTCTTATTGGTAAAAACTATTGTTATTACCTCTCTTATATCTTTCTGGTTTTATTTTCCCTAGAATATTTGTTTCGTTGTAATGACAAAACTTCTATTTATTTTTAGTGTGGCTTTCCGTTTTGTTTCGATGAAAACAATCATCAGGCGGTTGACAGCAGACAGAAACCACAGGCAAACACTCTCCGGCAGCTATGCAGTCATAAAAATTAAGTTGCAAAAATTTTCTCCTTCTCCGACGCTGTAAGAAAGCAAAAACAAACCCCAGATGCCACAACTACAAAATACAATGACGGAAGCTGTAAAAGTTGATCGCCCCGCAAGTGTGAGAGAGCCGAGAGGCATGTATGTAACTTTCTGATGGAGATGAGATGACTTGGAGCTGCAATTACGTCAACAGAAGTGCCATTACCACGATGATTAGAAAACTGTAAATTGTTAATTCGCTAATTGTTGAGAATCTGTAAGTCTCTGTTGGAAAAAAGATCCACAGAATGAGAGAGAAATCATCATGGTGTCGAGGAAAAGAAAAGCTATATTACATCATCTGGAAAGGGATATTTCTTGTAAAATTTATTCAAGCTTGTTACGAGTGAGGGAGGGGGGTTTGTTAGGTATGATAATGATCTTGGATATTTTCTTAAAGTATATGTCCCATTTGGACCATAATTATGTCCTATTTTATGTAGATTAGGAAGGCACTAACCTAAAACGAACTCAATTCTTGTGCTGCTGAAAAGAAGTGACACCAACAAAAAAAAGAGGATCTCTGCAGGCCACCTTGTGCAACCACTTCAAGTAGCAACAATGCTTGAGAAAACATAGAATTACTTTAAAACTTTGAGTTAAAATTAGCAAAATGCTTTGCAACCTGTCAGGACCATTACTTGAGAGATGAGCAGCGCCCTATGTTGTGTAAATCTTTCAAATGCCTTTTAAAGCGATGCTAAACTGAAAATTGTAGGTTGTTTCTCAGCCGTTTTCAAACTTTTCAAGCATTGTAAATCAATATTTCCACCGAAAGAAGCTCAGACGAGCCGAGTTTTTATTGCGCAACTTGTTGCCGGTGGAAACAGCATTAGGCAGGCGAAAACCAACCGAAACACCGAATACACTAAGCACCGCACACTGAAACACACACGGCTCTTAACACGTCAGATAATTGAGTTTTTGGCACAAATTTGCATGAGGCCACGACGATGATGATGACGATGACGTCTGTAGATGTAGAAGGAATTCGCCATGAAGTGCACTTGAGACATGTCCAATGGAAGATCAAAGCGAAAGTCAAAAGTGAACCATGAGTAAATCATGAAAAGGCAGTCAAGACATCAGGCATTCTTTAATACCTACCTTTTAGTTTTTAGTCTTTTCATAAAAGAAAGAATTAACTTAATTAAATAACTGACATCTTGATCAGTCTGTCGGTCCCACAACCTTGATTAACCTAGAAAACGGGATAGTTTAACCTAGTAAATGGTAAGTAAATATAATATAATTGTTTAAGCAATTTAATTTTTGAGGAAACTTGGGAAATTGTTCTAAAAATTGAATTTACTTTGCTTCGATTTATTCAACTTATTAAACATATTTAACACAATTTTCTCGTTTAAGCTTGAAAGTAGTTGAAATTATCGATTAAGGGTTGACTTCATCTTGCCTCCACCACCCCCACCCCCATCTCCATTAACCTGCTCCAGTTGGCAGGCCACTCGAACCCCGGCTTGACACGCTTTCGGGCTGGGAAGTCGAGTCAGTTTCCGGGGCAGTCCACCCAACTTGACTCGCCTCGAGGTGCGACCATTATGTCCCGCCTGTCCAGGGAATCCGTGTCATGGCACGAATTTCCAAGTCGGAAGTGTCGGCACCTAACAAAGTGGCAGTACAGCCCAACGAGCCAAGCCCGGCCCACCCACAGCCCACATTTTCGATGGGCTGCACCATTGCCATATCAATACGATTTCCTTGCCATGTCGTGCAAGGCTGCGGCTGCACTGATAAAACCGATGTATATATTATTACCATGTTATATTATTTCCAAATATTACCAAACAGTTACAGGTAAAGTGTTTAAGAGAGTTTGTGGTAACATATCTGATGGTTTTGGCATTTTTAGGCTTCATTATTTAAAGAATTTACAGTTACTTAAATATTAAATGAGGCACCTAAATGTATTGTAATTTTTAAAAAATTGCATGCTTTTAATATTCATTATTTTTTCACAGTTTATTGTGCATGTGTTTATGGCGAGTATCCTTGCAAATCGGCACGCCAAACAAAACTTTACCTTCTGTTGCCTTTTGTTTTGTCACGTTACCGGTAGCCCTTTGCCTTTTGGCCCTTTTGTTGATTTCAGACTGCGCTTTTTGGCAGTGCCAGGCGAAAGGCTTTCCAATGGACTAACCTTGCCAGGCTGTGATTGAGGTGCCAGATGGCAGCTTGATTTGATTATTGATTGCCATTCATAAATTTGGAAATTAAAACAATTCCGCTTATAGTTTTGTTTTTGAGTCCCTGATAAGGTTACGGCTGTGAATTGGGGTTTGCTTGGTTGCAGTCATTGCTGAATGTTTCCAAACTTGTTCATTTGAGTCAAACTTTCGTTTTGGGTTAAGCTAAGAGCTTGGATCCAAAAGCGAAATCTGGAACACATAAGTAAAGGTAAATAAAGTGAAATTATAGGCTATTCAGGACACCTTAAGTTGGAATAAATATCAGGCACCCATAACCCGAAATTAAGGGAAAGATTACAGGGCTCTCCTTCTAGTCCCGCGATAATAGAACAATGGAGTATCAGTGCCAATAATAGAACAGCCAGCAACTACAAAAGACAATTAACAATTATGGAAATGCCAGTAGAACCTGTCGGGCCAATTACCGGACAACACCCACGTAATAGCCATCTGCGAGGAGGGGGTCCGAAACGCGGGGGTCAGGGACGGGGAAGGGCAACCTGTAACGAGTCTGTGAGTCGCCGTCGCCGCCTACTCATCTCATTACCTGGACACCAGGTGAGCAAACACAATTAATGAAACCGCGCTCACATGGCATCACAGTTTCTATTTGTAAAAACTGTAAAATACTCGGGTTTTCGGACTGACTGCGGCTTAAAAAGGTGTTAATGAACGGCCCGAAGGCATTTTTGTTTTAGACTCTTGTTGACACAACAGCCGGCGATTTCTAGGGAGCGAAGCGGAATGGGCACAATAAACAATTGTTCGACTTTATGGAATGCTGAATATCTCTTTTATTTTTGATTTTCTGTTTTGTGTTTTGGCACCGCCATAAAGGTCAGGCTCTGCGCTGCGAGCCGTGAGCTGTTCGAGGGTTTGTTCTGGGACCCCACCTAGAAACCATGATGAATCTAATTAAAATGCAATTCATTGCGGGATGCCTGGCTGTGCGCATCAACTGGAATGCAAATCGAAATATTACCCAATAGGAAATGCATTCGGGAAAATAATAAAATCATCAGGCACAATAACAAACTGCCGGGGCAGCAGCCGCCGCTGGCAAAACAAACCCAAAAAATCCGTCCAAATCATAATGCACCGGAGAGAAAACCCCCATTCCCCTCCCGCCTCCCATCCAGCAAGCAGCCGCATCCACTGCAGCAGCAACACAAACAGCAGCAACAGTTGCCATCTCATCCAGGCCGAGATCCAAACAACGAAGGCGTTGAAAATTGTCAAAGAACGCGCCGCAGACAGGACACAGTGGGGCAGAGCTTGTGGTTAGCGCAAACTTTGAACATAATTTTCAAATAAAAATATAATTTTTCTATCAATATACAATTTGTTCTATTCATAGTCATAACCTTATCATAAATATAAGCCCTGACAATACGTCAATGAATTTGCACTTGGGAATTATAAGTGCACTTATTGCAGTTTTGCATTGTATTAAGTTTCAGATGCGTGTATTTTTTTTTAAATTTACACGTTTAAATCCTTGCTTTTAAGGATAATCATTCTACTTTTCATAGAAAATATTTAATATTTAATACTAAAACCATTTAGCGGTAGGTGCAGTATCTTGAATTTTAAATGGCTCTCAGAGTCGCCACATCCATTCAGCCCACAGTACGCAGTGGGCACTGCTTTAACTGCTGCCGGATTCAATATTCGATTGTTGGCAGTCATGACTCAAAGCATTCAGAAAGCGGCAAGACTTCGACGCCGCCCGCCCGTTGCATGCAACCTCATCTCTCATCGCTCGGCATCTCCCCAGCATCTGCAAAGCAAAGCGAAAACGGTAAACCAACAGGCGTTGCATTTGGGAAACCAGGAGAGGACCAACCTCAAAAGTGCGCACCTTAAAAATAATCTTTAGACGTGTTGGCTGCTGGCCCGAAACTCCGAATGCAACTGGTGGAAAACAGTAAATGAGAAAAAAAGGGGGAAAAATTGTTGCCAATCGATTTCGCGAAATAGAAATAAGCGGCATCGAATATACAATACACAGCATTCAGTGTGCAACTTGCTAAGCTCAGTGCCCAGCCAGCACTCATCGGCATCTCGGCATCGTCACAGTCATCGGTCCAACTTGTTGACATTTGCAGCATTTCGGCTTCAATAAAATATAAGTAGAAATAGTTTTTCAGAGTGCGACCGACTGCATTTAGTGGGGCAGTAGTTGCAGTTGCTGCAGCAACAGCAACAGCAACAGCAACAACAGCAACTTGCAGCCTGCAACAAGTGCAGACAACTTTTCCAGATTATGCCACTGCAGTGGATGGCATAACGGGTTGGGTCTCCGCGAAGCCAAGAGCTCTCCCTTCTGCCCACTTCGATGTCGGAGGTTTTGGGAGGGTCTCAGATCATCCTACACATATTCAATTTAATATTGAGAAACTAAAGAACAACAAAATTGCATCTTAACTATAACATAAATATACAGCCAATCAATCTCTATCTATGTTGTAGCACGGAATAACTAAGGAAGATACTTCTAATTTAAGGGAAATAAGATAAGAGCTTTAAGATCATGATTTAAAAAACGTAGAGTATTCAATCTGTATTAGTTTTTTATTGAACAAATATTAGATTGCAAAATCATAGACTTGATTGATATTTGGTTACAAGGGAAGTACCTTACTCAAGGTCTTTTTCCACCTTAAGATTAGCTCTTTTTTATCATATATCAAATATTGCAAGGACAACGATAATACCCTAACCCCTTTCCCCGACCAAGAACACCCACAAAAACCAATCAAGTTAGGCCTAACATATAATCAAAAGCATTAAAGCCACCGTGCCAGCGGGCCACCCAGTTGTGAGACGTTAATTTCCAATTAAAAACCGGAAGACTGCTAAATTATTGCATTATCCGCGCATAAGCCTTTAATTGCCCCGGAGAATCGCTCCTCAGAGACTGGCATAAATCAACCATGAGTGTTTACGCTGAACTCAAATGGTTCTTTGGGGCAGGGAAATCCAAATCCTATTAATCAGCGACGGCGGCGTTTGCCCAAAATCAGGGAATGGAAAAGTGAACCCCCAACTAATGCTAAATGCCGACAAAAGATGACGAACCGAAATCCCTAACAAGAAAAAAGAGTGGAAACAATTCCTCTGTAGACGCCGTCACCTATGTGGTTTTGATTCTGACACCCGGCTTCGGTTTCCGATCCGGCCGATCCCACTCCCCCTCCTCCCCCGCCTCCCCGTCTGGGCCGGCTGTTAATTGCGTCTAATAAGCAGTTTGGCGCTGTTCTCACAAAACGCCAACGACACGCGGAGGAGGAGCCATAGGCTGACCACTCCGAAATGAACAAAAATATATATGTGTGCGCTACACCCATGATTAAAGTCGTGCTCATTTGAATCTCCCTGAGCGGCGGCTGTCGGTTAACTGCTGCCAGTTGCCAGTTGCCAGTTGCCGGTTGCCTGCTGGCACTGCTGCCTGTTAATCTCAAGATCAACACATCGAACAGTGGTCTCTGCCCAGGGGTGGGGGCTGGTGTCGGGGGAGTGGAATCCTCGCTAGACAGCGGCTCCATAAAACAAACATAGCTTCGTGTACGCTAACTAGTAGTAGCCTTCCCATCCCCATCTCCATCTCCATCTGCAGCTCCATCGCCAAGGCGTCTTGGGCTTTATTGAAAAGTTTTGATTTCTTGCTCAATTCTGTTTCTGGGGCCCCGAGAACTTTTGTTTTATTGATTTTCCGTCGAGTTTCGCTTGTTGCTTGTTTTTTTCTGTACAGAAAATCTAATCATGCAATAAATTGGCCAATTGTTTGAGCGGGCAGCCGCCATCTGCTAACAATGGTCAATACAAATACATATTTCAGCCGACTACTTTGCACATGTTTTTTGATTTATAAGCCGGCGATTGAATTAAATATTGAATCGCCTGTAATTGATTGTTTTCAGGCTTGTAATTAGCATGTGGGAATTTGGGCAAACTAAAAGAGCTAAAAACAGGGTGAAATTGTTGTTAAAATATGTTTAGCGTTGTATATTTTAATACTAAAATAATTTAAGTTTCTCCCCTAAAATCCAACAAAAACATAGGCATATTTCACTTTTTTCCCATTGGAAATACAAATAGTTTGGCTTTGGTTTCCCACTTCAAGGTTGCTAGTATGTGGCTTTGCCGGGGATCAGGGAAAAGCCATCTTTTGCTCAAATCCAGCGACAACTTGTATCTGGGTTATCGCCGTGTGTTTTGCATTTCTTTGCCATTTCCAAGCTGGCCAGCCCACGGATCCGAGCCAAGTCGGGATTACTGCAAGCCGCAGAAACCGAAAGAGCTGCAAAAACTGAGGAGATCCAGCCGGAAAAGCAAAGCCAGCCAGGCCAGAGAAAGACACAATTGATGGCACACCTTGGCACGATAAAAAGGAAAACTCAGTCAGTGCAAAACGACACAAATATTTTATCAAGCCGGAGAGAAACGTAAGCAGGGAAAAATGTAAATCAAGAAAAATAAAACAAAATTACGTTAGAAATATTAAGAAATTATAGAAAAAAGGAATATTTTTAGAAAGAAAGAACAACATGTCTGTAGCTGTGAATAAGGCCCAAAATATTTCCTACTGATAAGTTTTTGACATTTCAATATTTTAAATATTAAAACACCGCTTCCAAAGATTTTTTTCTGTGTAGAAAAACTCTTGTTTTCTGAGCTCAAGTTGAAGTTGAGGAGAAGAGTCGGGACACACTTCAAAAGATGACAAAAACCAGCCATGAAAATCAAGTGCCACGAGGCATCTGGGGAAAATGGGGAAGGGCCGAAAAAAACTCCCCGGGCACTGGCATGGAGGGGAAAAGTCGGGAAAGAGGAAAAGAAGAAAAGTCGGTGCTCAGCGATGCGAACGATATGGCAGGAAGCTGCAGCAGTTATCGTGTCGAGCAAATAAAATAAAAATAATAAACCAATTATGCACTTTGCCGCAACATTGAATGGAAAAAGTGAGGCATTTCGTCGGGGGTTTTCTCTGCCCTCGGAGGAACCGCTGTGGTCAGTTGGATGCTAGTGGTGGACCAGTGGACCAGTGGAACATGGAAATTAAATCAACAAAATGTGTAACTAAAAGATGACTACCAAAGATAGTCGCGAGCGAGATAGTTACCCACTCCGCCTGGCTAATTTAACTAACCAGAGATGCGCCGCAGATTGCATTTGGGGGCTGGGCCTCCAGCATGGGCATGGGCATGGGCACGGGCATGGGAGGACCCTACCATCCGACTCCTCCTGGGCAAGTGCCTATAATCTGTGGTGTAGGTTGTCGGCTTGATTTGCCATACATAGTTTGGCCTGGGCGGGCGTTACAATCTCGGGTCATTCCACAAAAGCGGAGGAGGTCACCAGCCACATTCCCCGCCTGGGTTTCACTCTTTAAAAAGGTTTCACTCCTCGTTGGCACTGGAGGTGCCTTTGTTGTTGCTGTTGTTGTGGTTGCTAATGAAGCCCCAACTCCATTTCCATCTCCGACAACAAGCCCCGGCCTCCCATCCCCCAGGTACAGCTCTAGCTCCATCTCGAACTCCTCTTAATCTAGCCAGGCCGCCACGTCGATATTGTTATTGTTGATGAGCCAGCGATGATAGCCCGAACTGAAGGCCTGACGACAAACATCAGGGGCCAGGTCTTTGTTTATCGTGCATGAAGTGTTTAGTATTTTTCGGTTTCAGTGCTCTGGCAAGGAGTCCATGGATTTCCATGTCTAGTTGGTAAGAGATTTAGAATCATTCATCAATGATTTCAGAAGAATTTAATAGTTTAAAATTTAAATGAACTTAAAAGTTGATATTTTCATTGAGGGTAAAACAATCTATAACTGGGGAACTCTATCATAAGCGAACCCTATAGACAGATAAGCAGGGCATTATCCTCGTCGTTGCTCCAAGCCACATCTACTTAATTTCGCCTTCGTGTCCCTAGGTACAAATTATCTGCAACAATGCAATGGGGCATGCCAGCATTTTGGGAAGCTTAGTTGGTAGGTGGGTCTGTTTGGTCTGCTCTCGGTCTCGGTTCCAGTCCCAGTCTCAGCTCAGTTTCGGTTTCGGCCCAACCCCCCTGTTGAGCACCATGTAAATATGTGGCTGCAAATTTGTCTTGGTTTTGGGTCTTTGGGGTAATTAGTACCCCCGAGGCAGAGCCGCAACAGGTTGATGGCTGTTGGTCGTAGGGCCTGGGTCTGGGCTTGTGCTTAAATATGACATTTGTTGCCGTTTTGTTTGACGTACACTCGAAATACATTGCAAACCGATGGAAAATATTAGCTTAAAGGTGAAAGTTTGTAGGTTGTCGCTTAGTCTCCTCCTCGGTGGCCTGTCAAGGCTTAATGGATTTAAGGCGAAACCGAAAATTGTTCGAAGAACCTGCAATTAGAGATGCATTTTTCGGGGGAGTGCAGAGCTAATAGCTGGAAGGGTCTGTCAAAGGTCTAGACAGTCGATTAGGTAAAGATTGCCGACCTACAAATGGCTGGGCTTTGCCAAATGATTCTCGCCAGAGCCTTTACTGCACGAGGCCCCAAAAGGAAAAACCGCAAAAAGTGAAAGCTCATTGGGGAATCAAATGCAAGCATTTCATCTTCATCTGGCAATGTTTGCCTACCCGGGTTATTGAAATTCAATGTAAATCTATCGCGATATGTCATACAGGCGAGGAAAATGCGCCGACAGGTTCAGGCAAACCAAATCCGTAGCCACATCCACATCCAGCCTCGGATTTACCTGCATCGCAGGTGCTTGAGCGGCGAAAGGCAGCAGCATTGTCAGCCCGGCTCCATCGTCATTCACATCGACATTTGGCCAATGCATTTCGCACACACACTACGTACAGCTATAAGCTGATAAATGCATTTAATTCGAGTCAGCCGAAAAAACGAAGGTGCACTCGAAGAAAAGGTTAGGCGAAAAAAGGATACATCTATCTAAAGACAATATAAATGAATAAGATGCATTGCCCCGCACGGGAAAGCGCGCTTTCGATATTTAGATATTTTATATGCCTTTGATGATGGATTGCATCTTACCCTAAAGCTTATTTGCATTTTTGTGAGTGCACACGAATCGAAACCGTGGCGAACCGCATCGAATCGAAACTTTCAAGAGTCAGTTTTCTACGGCAACAGGTTGCACAGTTGGCGAATTGCAAAACTTGTCAAACGCAAAACGCAATCGATACGAATATCAATCAAATCGTGGAGATAAACTACGCGTCCGAGTCGCCGAAACCGTTGACAACCGTGGGCAGCCGCCTGGAAGATCGTGGAATCAATGGGGCCACATTTACGGTCGCTCGCTTATGCATATGAAATTGTCTTAGATCTTTTAACGACAGCTCCCCGATCCGGAAGCGATAAATACTTTGTGTCTTGTGGGCTACCTATTGGGATTATTATTTGTTTTTTTTGTCTTGCTTTATGTATATTTCATTGTAAAATTGTGACTCAGTCGGAGCAACATCTTCGACATCAATTCGAGCTTTATCTTATTTTAAAGACACTTTTGTAGACTCTTTTGTCTTGCCTGCAAGTCCGAATTCGAATCCAAGCCGGAGTCAGGAGTCTGGGGGAACCAGCGACTGGAGCTATTAAGGTATTTGGGTCACCATTTATCGGTGGTTTTCTGGTCTTCGTCGACGAAAGACGCTCACGCTGGACCCCAGAATTAATTATGACAGTTTATTTATTTAATTATTTTAGCGGATTTCAAAGGGGCCACCGCCAGAGCTGAAGGAACGCTAATTATGTTGTGACTCAGGCAGGGATTAGGACGGTGTGTTGAAAGCTTTGTGGTCAATATGATGGAGATTTTAAGTCACTAAAGGAAACAGTTGGGTTTCCTGTAATAGATGTGTTTCAGAAATATTATATATATATTATACATCATTTGGAGGCTATAATAGCCAACACCTGAGCATCCATTACTGAGTAATTGATATGACTTTGCCTTGTTCAACCAAAAATCCACGTAACATTCAACGGATCCCCGCAGACGAAAAGGTATGGCAAAGTGCAGGGAAATTTCCTTAATGTGCCCGTATCAACACAGCCAAAAGTTCTCTTTCCACATAATTGAGTTAAACTTTAAGACATCCTTCTTAAAAGTAAATCCTGAGCGGTACAAAAAAGAAATCGGCGATAATTATGATGGCTATGGAGCCCATTTCCAGAGCTCAATGAGCGGTCGCTGATCTTTTGATTTTGGCAGGCGAAACTGAAAAGATGAGGGACCCATCGCCTGAATCCTGCACCGGAAATGTAAGCGCCGATCAGAAAAAGTTGCTAAATGTTAATTCAGCCGGCAGCTCGTCGGTCATCGCTCGGGGCAATAGAAATACCCAAAGGGGAAAAAACGAGCATGAGATATACCCTTCTCCAATCAACTTTTTTTAGCAGACTTTTACTGTGCGAAATTACGAGGTTTGTGAACATCGCGAAATATTCTTTTTTGTTTTGAAGACTGCAGATTTTATGGCATCAATTTTGTGAGCAATAAAGTCAAGTGTTTAAATTGGGCGCTTTGAGTTTATATAGCAGGGGTAAAGCTGGTTAACATTTAGCTTACGCCATATTTTACAGCCTCGATTTCGGCTTGTTTTCACCGGATAAGTCGCACAATTTTCGGGGCCTTAATGAGCTGCGACGCTTGTCTCATTGACTCCTTCTACTTGGCCTGGTCTAATCTGTTTCCGAACTAATTAGGCTACACGCGAAACGGAGCAGGGAACGGAGATAAAAAGAGTTCAGAGATGCGTTTCTCCGGACCTCTGTGTTCTGGACTTCTCAGTCGCTGTTTTTCTCGTTTCGGCCCAAAGGAGCATTAATTTTAGGCACATTGTCCAAAAACAGCGCCAGGTCAGCAGCAGTGGGAGCGGGGAAAGGGTTCAGCGAAGCGGGTTAAGCGGGACGCATGACGATTGCGGTGCGATCCTCACGAAGCCGCCTTCAAAAGCTGTCAAGTTAGCGATCCCCACAACACAGCCCCAGTTGCAGTCCCCGGCCAGGTTTCTGTTTCTGTTTCTGTCTCCAGTCGAGTCCCACTCCCTCCAAAGGCGATTCCAGTCCCGGTCCAGTTCCAGTTCGCCGCTGCGTTGCTGCTTCTTCTGTCGGTTAATGTCATTATCAAGATCGTTTGCTTTAATCTGCATAAACAAATCAAATAAAGTAAAGCCCCGGTCTGGAAAAGTGGCGCAGCATCAGCAGAAGTTAACTCTGACTTTTTCCCTCGGACTCCTGGCCAGACTCCCTCTTTGAGCCATACACTTGGAGATTTAAAATCCATATTTTTATACTCTTGCAGGGTATTATAATTTCAGTTAAGTTATTATTTTTTTTTCTAAAAATTTATCGAACATTTGTATGGCAGCTATATGATATAGTCGTCC
>JAEIIJ010004068.1:0-15992 GCA_018904815.1 Drosophila ogumai
CCTAGAAAGAAAAACCCAGCTGAACCTCCTGTAACTCTAACCATATATTAATCCCATTCAAAACCCTATTCATCTGGGATCCATGTCCCTGTAGCCGTCTAAGCGGCGCCTTGGCCCAAATAAATTACGATCACTTAACAATGAGGCGGTTCTTTTTGGCGTTTTCCGCTTAATAAGGTCGAAAAAGGTGTTTTTTGTTCAATTGCGAAATGGGATTCAATTGTCCGGCAGCGCACTCGAACATAAAGTGACAGAAATTATGAAAGAACGGCCAGCAGCCCCTGGTCCAGTCCGAGGAGAGATCAAAGGTGACGCGCCCACTCGGCAAACGACAATCGAATCATGGATCAAGGAGGAGCGATTTGCCGAGGGGTTGCAGGCCGGGCACAAGGGACAGCTGGCCGAGCGTCCGAGACTCACACAATAAAGTGATCAGTGCCGGGTAGCGGGGACAATGGCCAAAAACGTTTTAATTGTCAATGAATGCGACACACAAGCGCACACAATAGAGTCCCAGACCAGCCTCTTGACCTTTTCCGTGCTCCATGCGAAAAACCAAAAACCAAAAAAAAAAAAAAAACACGCAAAAGGTGGGCGAACCAGTACCACCCAGGTGAGAGAAATCACCGACAAATTCCAGCGGAACGCAGCCGATTCAGATGCCGATTTTGATGGGCATTGCGACAATGGAATCGTTATAATTAATGGCCAGCTTGGCGCCAGACTTATGGGACAGGCTCTGACGATATTGCGGCGATATGTTGGTATTCAGATGCCAAAGAGAATTGGAGAATTCAGAGGGAATTCTGGGAGAATTCAGGCAGAGAAAAGATTGATTATTATATAAGTAATACATATGTATTCTAGAGCTGGAAATAAATAGATTTTCAGTGAATAAATTTGTTCTTAAATCGATTCAAATCGAAAATGTAAATAGTTAAAATTATATATTTATATATCTCATTGATTCGCAATTTTATTGTTCTACACATTTTATTTATCGATATTTGTTTTTAAGTAATAACTTTTTCGTGTTTTTCAACTTTTATATGGCATCTAAATTATGATTTTATTGAACGCAAAATTCCAAAATTTTCAGATTGATAAAATAGCACAAATTATAATTAAATGAAATACTTAAAAAATGTTGATCTTTGTACTTAACTAGTTTAAATAGATTCTTAAAATTTAAATCAATGTATCGAAAAAATCGATCGATTATAAATCCGATTTTATTTTCAGCTCTAATGTATTCCAAAGATAAATTCGACTGTAAAAATTCTTCTTAAATATTTCAAAATCCCCTCCGACTATTACAACTTCCTAATAAATATCCATTTTCAATTTAATTGTATTTTTTAATTCCTAATATTTTAAATTTAAAATTCTTCACAAATTCCCATCTTGTATTTTCTTATTTCTCTCTGTGTATAGTTTGCATCTGATGTTGGGCCAGCGTGAAAATTGATGAGCGTGTGCCTGTGATGTCCTGCCGGAGCCAGCTTATCGCTGGCCAGGATCAGGGCGCAAACAGATGGAGAGAGAGGCGCAAGTCAATCAGTCAAACATGAAGGCAATCACTCAATGGGAACACACACACACACACAGGGGAGAGGTCACAATTCACAAGTGGCCTGTTCAATATTGACGGAACCCCTTTCTGGTACCAACGACAACAAAAGCCAGGACAAAAACTTCACAGGCGAGTGCGATGGACAAATATTTGAATATGGAATCCCTGTCTCCCTCTCTCTCTGTGTTTGGGCCTTTCCTTACCTTTCCTTTCCTTAAAAAGGAAGGGGGTTCCTTAAGGGTTGTGGAATGCGGTATCGATCTTGTTAACAGATATCGCCAGTTGCAGTTGCAGTTGCTCAAGTGCCCGAGTCGAGTGCTCATGTAATCCTGGACAGTTCATTAAACCGAACGCGACTGGACTGCAGTTAATTGGTTACCCATTATGGAGCTAGTCTGGGCCCGATCCAGATCCCAGACGATCCCAAAGCCAGAGGCAGCTGTGTGTGCAGTCAGAGAAAAGATGTCCCAATCAAGGGGAAATAGAATAAAAAAGGGTCTAGGGGAAAACTCAGAGTCTAGAGCTCAACTTCAAGTATTTCTCTTCATGTACTGGCCAGAGACAATATTTGATTAACAAATCCGGGGAGGAGACTTCCAGAAGGGACACAACCAAGTGTGGCCCGGTCGATCGGACTAATTGCTTCCCCACTAATATGACAGCGTTCTCATTCAATTAAAATATCCATATCTAGTGCAATTAGACAATGTCCATTGCATTGCGGCTCCGCTCATTAAACTTGCACGAATTATTGCACGCACTTTGTCATACATTTTAATTTCACTTTGCCCGAGATCACGATCCTCTGTGGCTCTGGCTTTGGCTTTGTCTCGGAATGAGGCTGCTCCGAGCTACAACTAAATCGCACCGAGGAGAGAGAGAGAGAGATCTTTGGCGATCCGTGCTACACATTAGCAATTACGCTCATTACACTTAATTACAGAAAACTAGGAGTGCATGAAGATTTCCACTTGCGGACAGATGACTCCGAATACGAATACGAATGCGAATGCGATCGCCGCCTGGGCTGAACCTGAATCTCAACCGGCAGCTGAATTGGATAGACAAACGTAGTAGTATCTTCTGTTCCCCCTCCCTAAGGATGCACTGGGAGAAATTGTGAGCTGAAATTTTAAGCTTCCTCAAAAATAAAACATATATATTTGCTGTGTTTTGAGAGTGACAAAAGCATTGCTCTCCTTTTTTGGTCCTTCGAGCCGGATATGCAGACTCCAACCTTTTACAGATTATTCTGTAACGCATTTATGTTCTTAGGTAAACTAAAAATATATATTTATATCTTTAAGAAAAAAAATAATCTTAGTTTAAAGCTAGTTAAGTCTTAAAACAAATATATTCAAAAAGGACTGGGCTTTTTTTGCTGCGTGTGAATCTGGGCCTTAGTCTGGGGCCTGCGCTTGAGCCTGGTTACCGTATCTTGTGCCGGGAGATATGAGCGAGATGGAGCATCGGAAAGAGAGAGCATGCAGAGCAAGTGAATTATTGCAGTCTCATTATGTGCGATGAGTTATGTATGGCGTATTGCTTTCGTCGTCAGCTCGTCAGTCGTCCGCTTGGAAAGTGCTCGTGTATCTGCATCGCGAGCGGCCCAAAACGTCAGGCGGACGACCGGCCATCTGTCAGCCAGGCTCCCAGCATCACAGTCAGCTCCCCACCCCACCCCCTCGCTGGCCACCATCTCTGTCCTCGCCGAAGAATGTAGTGCGATGGTCGCCTAAATCAAGCGTACTTAGCGAATGATTTACATTCCGAAAGACAGCAAACACACTGCTTTGCGGTATGTGATGTTATGCGAGCAGCGAGCACAGCAACATCGCAGCAGCAGCATCAGCAGCAGCAGCAGCAGCAACAACAAGCAGCAGCATCCACCAGGTAGTGTGTGTGCCCCAAAATGGAGGAGAGATCCCAACGAAACCAGGAATCTCCTACAATCTTTCAGTTTAGAAGAAACTTTAAGTTAGTTTTGAGGAATCTTTGAGTTGAATTTGTTATATTTTTTATATTCTATATTTATTTATATTTATTTTTATATTACGAAAAGGAGACTTCAAGATCTTTTATTAAATTTTCACCCTACTTGTCATAGCCCTTTCATGGCTTTTCAATCTAAGCTCTCAAGGGATATCAAATATGGAATGATATCATCTACTAATTACCCAATTTGACTCTGCCTTAACTCTTTGACTCTGCTGCTAATCAATATGCCACGGCATACGCATTGTGGGGCAAGCGATAATAAGCAAGGGGAAACGGCAGTGGCAGCAGGACAGAGACGCACCGCAAAAGTCGGACGCTTCCTCGCATAAATATCACCAGCAATTACTCAGTCATAAGTCTGCCGCTCGCTCGTTTGCTGTCATGACATGAGTGACTCTGCCCCGGCGATGCTCGCTCTATAAGGTCCGCGCCACAGATCTCTCCTTGAAGCCACCGCTCCCTCCCCCCCACGGAAGACCAGGATCCCGTCGACCCACTGGAACCTCGCCCTCGTCTGTATGTCGTCTTGTGTGCGCCCAAGTTTGCCGCTGGCTAAGAACGGACATCGAGTTGCAGCTGAAGATGGAGATGGCGATGGCGATGGAGATGAGGCTGGCTGGAAGAAGATGAAGATGGAGATGACGATGGAGCTGGAGCTGGAGCTGGAGATGCATCTCAGGCTGAAGCAAAAGCCGGGATGCTGAAGATGGTCAAGGGCTATGGGTGTTGGTGTTGCTTTGGCAAATCTCTGCAGCGGCCACTGGGCGGTAATTTGTTAAAGCTTCCTTACTTTTCAACACTCTCCGTTCCAGTAAGCGCTCCTGTACCCACTCCCCAACCCAATCCCAGGCCCAGAGGTAGAACCGAAGAGAGAGCATCTTTAATTGTGCCCCCTTGAGTGGCTGACTGTTTTAGATCCTTGCGACTACTTTGTCTTGATGATAAATCTCCGGTGCCATCCATCTAAGCGCAAGCGTTCCCTATGATGGTCAAAAAGCACATAGAGAAATACGATTAACCTAAGAGGATATTCCCGAAAATCTATTTCA
Organism: Drosophila ogumai; assembly: GCA_018904815.1. Taxonomy (NCBI): domain Eukaryota; kingdom Metazoa; phylum Arthropoda; class Insecta; order Diptera; family Drosophilidae; genus Drosophila; species Drosophila ogumai. The sequence continues at coordinate 4,621 of JAEIIJ010004068.1, forward strand.
ATTGTTTTCAACCTTTTCTCCGAGTGCATGGGATGATCATGATCGTGAAGATCAGCCCCAGCAGCTCCCTCTTTAAGCCGGACTCGAGCACTTGCTTCCTCGACACAAATCAACGGGGATGACAGACTCTGACACCGGGTACTGCGACCGAGGCTGGGGATGAGTCCCGGGGCTTTCCATCATTCCAGGTCCAGGTCCAGGTCCAGGTCCAACCCAAGCCCCGTCTTGAGTCAATGAAAATGTTAAGCATCTTACGCCAACATCAATTTCTTGTTTATTTATAGCCCCGTTTTCCGCTGGCCATATTTATGGACTCTGGCAGCTCCTCTTCCGGCTGCCTACTCCCCCTACTCCCGATCTTTGCCAGCTCAGCGCCGGCCTCTGACGTCACTGATAAGTATACAAGGGCAGGGGGGGGGGGGACACTATGCGGAGCATTCAAAAGGTCGGCAATAAACACTGGTGATATGCAATAATACTGCAACTCGGTTTTCCTTGGGGCATTTGGTGTCGTCACTGCCTCAGCTGTTGCTGCCGCTGCTGCTGCTGTTGCTGGTGGCATATCACTGAGTCAATAACCAGCGCGCAACGGCAACAAGTTGTTGTTGTTGCCATCGGCAAGTTTATTTGCGAGCCAATCGTAATACCCTGTAAAAGGAAATTTCGAGAGGTTAGGAACACGAGGAGGCAGTTTTTTTGTCTCTAAAATCTTTGGTACAAATTTTGTGAGTAGAGAGAAATTTGAAGAATTTAGAAAAAATGTATAAATAATTAGTATCTTAGAGATGCCAAAATATTATCGTTAAACCCTGTTTCGAAAAATTCTGAGAAAGCACAGAGGAAGCTGTCTTATAAGAGCAGTATATCTCTTTAAATATTTATTAAGATTTATGAAAATAACGGGCAAATTATGGAGTTATAGATAGGATCTATCTAAATAGTATCTTATAAATTTCTAAAAATTAAGGCATATAAAATAAACGATACCTTTTGATCAACCCAAAAGACAGCCCATATTCTTCCCTACTTCTAGTCTTCTCTTCTAAAATTGTTGTATACTTTGGATTTTAAAATAAATATTTTACAAATTAAAACTAGTTCACAAAGAAACATATTTATTTTAGAGATACATCTCAGAGATGATCTTACAGAGAGAACGTTTTATAGTTGCCTAAATTCTTCCCTAAAAATAATATTTTTAAAATGTAAACTAGTTTATAAAAAAAACAGTTTTATTTTAAAGATACATCTCAGATATTATTATCTAAGAGATACCTTCCCAAACTACAAGGTATCGGCTTGTTCGTTACCCTCCCGCTCACTTTGTTGTCTTACTTTTTTTGGCTCACGAAAAAAATTCACTGAATTTATCATAAAATTGCGAGAAACTCTGGCGTTTTTCTCCGAAAAAAATTAAATGTGCGACTTGAGCTTGGGATATTGGAGGCTGGTGACGATGTATCTGTATCTCGGTGTCTGTATCTCTTGCGCCGTCTAGAGGTGAGATAAGGGAGCCTCGCTGGCACTTGAGCAATGCGAAAAAGAAATGTGCCATGACCTTGGGCCTAGCTTGGAATTTCCGCCTGAAAATGAAAATACTTTAAAAAGAATACACCCTTTTCATTATAGTTATATGTATGTAGTGTTTATAGTTATACAATTGCGACGTATTACTGATGGCAAATTTATTGGGAAATGCTTGCGCCGCAACGTCGCTTCCGGGAATTCCGGAATCCCGGCTGACATTCCGCCGAAACTGGAGCCTTAACTTAACTCTGACCCACGTCGAGGCCTGAGAAACTTTTGCCCCTGAGCCTAATCTAATCTAAATAGAAATTTAAGCGGAAATCAGATAGCACAGCAGTGGCGTACGTACAAGTATAAGATACACAAGTATAAGCGCCCGAGAATGTCTCGCCTGGAAGCCCCGCTAAGCACAAATTAAATATTAATGTGGCACAAGCCCTCGGAGAAGACAATCCCGTGCGATTTGCATTGCGCCAAATGGGGTTTGTTTGCCCTGGTCTAGAGTCATACCCTCCAGTACGCACATATCTTGGGAAATCCAAAGATAGAGTCTATGCTCATCGCCGCCCACATGTGACGATGATTCATTTATCTTTTGCGATTTATGATTCAAAAGTGCGCAAATCACTCGAGTCTGACGAAGGGGGGAAGCATAGCAGGGTCAGTTGGAACAGTTCTTGTAAGATATACAAATTCTGGAACTATTACTGAAATAAAAACCAAGGGTTTATCTGAAACTTCTTGAGATCAGCCTGTAAAGAGCCTACTAATCATTATAAACTTTTATAAATGTGCGGAATTTGCTTGATATTTTAAAAAGTTTTCTTTCAATTTATATATTTTTTTTAATTTATATTTTTTATTGTAGTTACCTTACCTACCTTACCTTTATATTATTGAAGTATTTTTTGTATTTAAATTTATAAGGTGTTTTCTAAGAGATATCAATAATTAAAAGTAGTTTAATCATCCTTAAAATTAACACTTCTTTAATACCCTAAAATATTACTTACTATAAATTAAATTATTAATAAACTATCTAGTTTGATATTTAAACAAATAAATATTCTGCCTATTTTTAAGCAGATTTTAAAAGAGTTTTCATTGAGAATGTCAAATCACTTAATAAAGGTAGTAATTATTTAATCCTCCTTTGAACTGCTTATGTTCCTTCCTAAAATATACCACCATAAGTTAAATATTGTGCCATTTTTTTGTTTATTAATTAACAAATATTTAAATTAGGCAAATTTTAAATAAGTTTTCCTTGAGCTGAAAGATAGCATTTCAATAAAAAAAGTAATATTTTAAAGCTCCTAAAAACTTCTTAAAATATAAAATGCCATAAATCAAATATTAATAAGCTTTTTAGATCATTTTTTAAACTAATAAAAATTATAACAAATTTGTAAGCAAATTTTCAAGGAGTTTTTTAATTATCTATCCAACTTTCTTTTTATTATCTAATAAAGAAAGTGCTTATTTAAAACTCCCCTAAACTTCTTATGTTCTAGCTTAAAATATTAGAGACTATAAATTACATATAAATAATATTTTTAGTTCAATTTGTAAACTAACAAATACTATAAACATTTTTAAGCAAACTTTCTATCTATCTATTTAATATATTTTTTTAACATTTTTTAAAATTTCCTTTAAAAATATTTCCTTTTCATAAAATAATTTGATTGCATCTTCAGCTTAAATTAAACTCAACTAGTCACAAAAACCTGTCATGATATTAGCAAATACACCACATAATTAAGCTGTAAAAAATCAATTTGAGGCTTAAATTGTTGCCTCAATGAGTTGACTAAGCCGGGGGTTCGCCCACTTAGGTCACAATGTTTTTTTTTGGCCTAGACTGTGAAATATATTATTATAAAATGTATAATTATATAATATATGCGACCATAAAAACTGTATAATTGCCAATGCTAAAATCACCCCGTTTTCAGGGTTCACTTCCGAGAGGCGGAAAGTCCCCAAGCCGCCGAAGTTCCCCAATTTTTATAGAGTGTGTGTGTGGCTAATGGTTAATTTTAGATGCACTCGCAATTGCCCGGCGATTTCCCTGCGGCGAACAACGCCGCGATTGGGGAGAGAGAAAAACTCCCTCGGCCGGGCACTTGGGCATTTCCAGGCTTGTTGGGCTTTGACTTGTTGGCTTAGGCCAAGCATTTGGACCGTTTTTAATTTCGTTTGCTTTGTGGCCCAAAGAGTATTTGTGGCCTATTAGGTTTAGGTTTTCCTCGGGTTTGAGACTGCGACTGGGACTGGGACTTGGACTCTTGGCTTAAGACTCGGACTTGGACTTGGTCTGACGAGTCTTGGCCTTTTATGATGGGAAACATTTCTTGTTGGCCGCGGCTTAAATCATATGAATGTGAGTGTTACTGTGAGTGTGAGTGTGAGTGTGAATGTGACTGCCAGACCAGTCACGGGGGGCGTTGTTGGTGGGCAAACATCATCATCGCAACGACAACGATCATAATCGCGCCAAGTCCAAACCCAAAAGCTGAAACCCTCCATTCATATGGCCAGGTTCCAGGCCCCTCTTGGCCCCTTTTTTTTTTTTTGTGTCTTCTTGATTTTCCCCCCCGATCTTTCGTTTCATTTTGTTTCTTTTTCACTTCTTTACCTCTCGTTTTTTTTCCTTTTTTGTCTTGCCTAATGACAAAGACTAATATTTTCTTCCTGTGACATATCTCTTTCGTGCATTGAATTTGCTTTTGTTGTGTGTTGTTTTGTCTCGCTGAGAGTCTATTGCTGTTGTCGCTCCATTTAGCCCACGGAGAGGCAGAGGCAGAGGCCCAGGCCCCGGGCCCCGGGCCCCGGGCCGACGCAGCATTTTATGGAAATTATTTGTTGCATTGCGCTGCTAATGTGTTAAAACAATATCTGGGCCCAGGCCGCCGCCGAAGCCGCCGTCGGAGGCGGACAAGTGTCCGTCCAGGTGTCCGCTTGTCCGCTTGTCCGCTGTCCGGCTTTGTGTGTGCTGTGTGGCACAAATAAGACGGGGAAATATTTACACAAACGCTGAGGCAGGGCGGCCAGCTGTGAGCCAGGCACGCCCCTGCCGCCGCCCCTAAGTCTCATCGCAGAGAGATCTCTACCTCTGCCTTGGTGCCTCTCCTTCTGCAATTGGCAACTCAACGACAAAATGTCTAAGGTCGCAGTTGTAGGTGGACCACCCAGCCACCGGTTTGCCGGTTTGCCGGTCTGCCGGTTGTGTCCCTTGTCCCCTGCCTCAATTAGCTCCCACTGAGCCGGGCTGCTCACCTGCGCGATGCCCGGGCTCACCGTGTTTTGCCAGCTTGGTCAACCGTCGGTGGTCAATGGTTGTGTTGGCTCAGCGCGAGCGTTGCAAATTGAAACGTTCTTGAGGTCCTTTTTAGACCATTTGGTCCTTTGGTTTTTTGTTGGGACAGACCTCGCCCCCCACCTGGCGTATGGAATTTGCAGACTTTACGTATCTATTAGGACTTTATTTAGATGCCTTGTAAGACAGTCCTGCGTTTAATTATCCTTGTGATTTGTCCTTTCTGTTAGCTATACAAGTGCTATATATGTGACCTTTATAACTTGTTTTTCTGCAATAATCTTGAAGTATATATAATTTATATAGGCAATGACCTTTATCCTTAAACAACTATATAGCTAACATATATAGAGTTATGTTGTGATTTCTTTGGGAAATTATTAAAGACAACAAATCAAGTTATTTTTCACCTCTCTTAAAAGATCCCCTGATCCTTGATTTCTGTACCTAAGCCAAGGCATTACTTTCGCTCACCAACTTCCGCAGGACACAATTGTCCTCTGCCTGACATCCTGCACCGTTAACACTTCCGCTGGGCAGGCAACTTCGTGTTCGACTCCCATTGTCGATCAGGTGTTTTGTTGATGCCGTTCGATTCTTCCGCGATCAATTGTTGTCAATGTCCTTGCCCGATGTTGTCATTTGCTGGGCTCCCTTTGTTGTTTTCGAGGAGCGAAACAAATATCAGGAAATGTCATCATTTGTACAGAGAGAGAGAGATGCGAGTGGGAAGACAAGAAAGGACAGGCCATTGAATTGCAGCCAGGATTTAGGACATTGCCACACATGGCGTGAGATCAAGGGGGAGGGAGAGAGGGAGAGAGCAAGATATCTATAAAGAGAGCAGCAAAAAAGCAAAGAGAGTAAGAAACTGTCACTGCCAGCTGCTGTCTTCCTTCTTTCTTTTCTTTGCATCCGTCTGTCTTTCAATCATTCTTCTCTCACTCTCTCTTTCTTTCACCTCGATTCTTTCCCTGCCTCGTTTTCCCAACGTTTTGTACTCCTTACCCCCTCCCTCTCCCTGTCGAGCCTGTTGTATCAGCATTTCTCTTGCCTTGTCTTGTTTGCATTGTTCTCGCCCAAACAGATTTGATCAGTTTTTAATGAACTTCATTCATGTTTGAATGACTTTGATCAGTTCCGCTCTGGCCTCACCTATACCTCTATTTTCTTCGCTCTCTCTCTCTTTCGCTCTCCTGGTATAGCTTCTCCTCCCTCTCTCTCTTAACAATAGCAATTCCACAAGCCTTTTGAACGCGTGCGGTTCAAGATCGTCTTGATTTTTATTTTGACAGAGTCCCAAAAAAGGCGCAAAAAGTGGGGAATTTAGGCAAAAGGCAAGGATAAAGGACATGCGGATAAAGCAGGGCTTAAGAGGGGAAACTGTCCAGGCGGTGGCGTATTAGTAATATTTTAGCTTAAGACTTAAGATTAAGAAATTATTTAAGAAAGCCTTAACAAGCATTTTAACAAGGAGCTATTAGACCAGGAAAATCCGTAATTAAACAGAATTATGATTAAAAAAAAACTAGAAAATATTTTTATAATTTACTTAAACATTTTTTTTTAATATACCTTTTAATTCTTGTTTTTTTATTTTTAAATTATTTGTTTTTAATACATGTTAAACCTTTTCTTTTTTATTTTTAAATTTATTTATATTATGTACATACTTTTTAAATCTTTTATTTTAATTTTATTTGTTTACATGATCGTTTTTACTAACTCTGAGTTTTTTTGGGTCTATATTTTAGTTTAGTTGAGTTTTACTCAATTTTATTCCAAATTTTAATACACTTAAATCAAAATCTATCATAAAAATAATTACTTTTAGAAGCTTGTTTATCCAGTTGAAATTCACATGAACTCTAACATTTGCGGGCTTGAGAATATCTGCGGCATCCACCTAAAAATTAAGGGTTTTTTTTATTCCGAAATTTCCCAATTAAAAGAAATTTGACAAAGGGTTTCTTTCAATATATTGAAATATGTAGCCTGGTAATACATTTCATATTAATTTCAGCTTAAAAATTCAATATAGAAATGTATTTTTAATATTTAAAATATATAGAGAATAATATAAATAAAATATTAACAAAATATAAATATATTTACTATAAAAATAAATTTATTAATAACAATTTAAACCCTTTACTTGGATACTTTGACACAACAAATTCCCCTCCAGTGCAGCCCAACAGTTCCATCGGCTAATCTCCCCTCCGGCTCCGAGGGCCCATCTAAGCCGATCTTGAGGTTAAAAAATCTCTCACTCTCTCCTCCCAGCCCCGACCAGACCTGGTTTAACGAGGCGTACAACAAAAAATATTTTCACCAAGTGCCGACAGTTACCCCGCCCTATTCCCGGCTTCATATTCATAACCTTCACCATCCAGTTTTGGTTTTGGTTAGCCCGGCGGAGATGGAGATTGGGTTGATTGAGGGTCCTTCAAAAAGGGTACAAAACAAAGACTCTGGAAATCAGAAAATTGTATTAAATGTGTCCCACATTATGAGAGAGAGACTGAGACTGAGACTCCGACTCCGACTCCGACACCGACTGGGAGCCTGCGAGATGATATAGAAAAATTTATTATTTTACTTGTCAGAATTTGTGCAGCAGAAGATCTGTTAAGACGACAGTCGCTCATCATCATGATCGCGATGATTATCATTATTGAGGCACTCTTGCTTTGATCTGGCCCAGAGTTGCGCCCAGGTTCAGGGCTCAGATCTTCCCATTCCCATTCCCATTCCCATACCCATACCCATCCTATGCCCCCTGTATTCCCCTATAGAAACCCCTCCCCTTCCATGGGCGCAGCAAGTGCAGCGCGTTGTTGCCGCCAAAGTTGACGCTTTGTGTCATTGTCAAGTGTTGCGCCTTGTTTGAGCGGAGCGGAGCGGAGAGGAGCCTCTCGAGGAGCAGTCCCTATCTGGATCTGATTCTGGCCCGAAATCAGAATCAGAATCAGAATCCGAGTCTCCGACTGCTCTGCTCTATTTGTTGCCGTTTGATTTGTGATTAATGTCTCCCTCTGTTGCCTTTGTGACGCGGGGTGTCGCTGTCTAGCTGCCCGTGTGTGTCTGTGTGGCATTCAATCAGCCGCCAGGGAGACGAGGGGTCGGAGTAGCCCAAATGCCTCACCTGAGGAGCCCTAAGACCGAAGACAGGGCCATCCAATTGGCGGTCAACAAATGAAGAGAACAATGAACGGAGAGTCGTTTTGATGGCGATTTATGCGGACAACTCTCGAAGGCATTATAAGTGAAACAATTACAAAATTCTATTGGCTTCTAATGAAAATAATAATAATTAATATTATATATGTGTTAATAATACATTACAAACGGTAGTTAACACATTATAGAAGTCATTTTCAATCCCATAAATCATATATAATCTCAATCAGCATCAACAGCCGAATCGTTTTAGCCATATTCCGGGAGGAATATTTGTTTTTTCTACTATTTTTCACAATTTTGTGAGGGGTTACATTGTTTAAATTATCAAAATTATTTTTATATTAATTATAATTAAAATTGTTTTTAGATGTCAAATCAAGTATGCAGGTTTAACCTAATTAAAACCAAATTTTCGAATCGATATAAAGCCTTTTTGACTTAGTTCTTATATATTGAAATTTTGATTTGTCGGAAAAATATATTTATCCTTTTTTTAGATTTTATAAGGGGTCGTTAAAATTCTTAAATATTATTAATATGTTATATCAAGTATGCAGATTTGATAACCTAACAAAAACTAACTTACAATGAATGCATTTTTTACTGACTTCTGATTTCTTTAAACTTTGATTTGTAAACTAAAATATTTACGCTTTATTTCCTTATTTTATAAGGCTTTTCATACTGAATATTATCAAAAATCGGCAAAAATATAAATTTGTTTAAATGTTAAATTAAGTATGAAAATTTGTAAACCTAATGAAAGCACACATAACACCTCTTTCGGATTTTATATTTATTATTAAATTATTAGTTGACTTAGTTATGATTTTTCTTACATTATTTTCCCTATTTTCCCAAATTTTATAAGAGGTCAAAACCTTAAAATTGTTAAATAATTGGCAAAATAATCAACAACAAACACAGTAAAGCATTCCCAACTGAAATTAATATAAGTATAATAATTACAGCTTTCCAAAATTAGTTTCTTAAGCCTTTACAAATGAGAAGTATACCAACAGGTCATCAATTATTTATTCTGGAAAATTTATTTCATATATCTTTATTTACATTTATTTATTTATATCAACATATAGTATTTTTTTCTAGTCTCATTAGTCTATGTACCTTTTTTGTAATTCTATTATTTTTATTTATAATTCCTTTTACACTTATTTATTTATTTGCATATTTATTTATTTTAATATATAATATATTTTTGTTACATATTCATCACGTATTTGAATACGTATTCTTGTTGTTCTTTCGATGAAAATGATGAAATCCACTTGGCTTTAAGCTCCCTTCGCTTGGTTATTTGTCACAGGGCTTTGGCACCTCGATTTCGGCTGCAAATTAATGCGATATAAAAAAACGCTTATGGCCCGCTTAACCGTTATGTCTAACAAAAACAAACAAGCCAGCAAAGGTCTTGGCCAGGAGCGGAGTCCCAGCTGCGGCTAAGGGAGGGGGAGGCTGTTGGAGGCCAGGTGAAAAAGGCTGAGGCAGCTCCTCCGGCGAGTCACGTTCGCCAGGTTGCATAAATCAAGTGACAGTCACCGCCGACGACGACGACGAGGAGGAGTATGCAGTGCGTTTGCGTGTGAATGTGAGTGTGTCACTAGCGCAGCGGACAAGCGGACAGCGGACTGCGGACAAGCGGACCGCGGACAAGGGGACGGCAGGAAAAAGGGCCAACAGGGTACGCGGAGCACCGCGAGATGCTGTGCCGGTGATTATGACGACAAACCATAAAATGCATGGCAGGATGAGGCGAGAGCGTCGCGAGTTATTCCGTGGCTTCCAGGAACCCGACTGCCTGCCGGTGGCTTCATCCTAGACTTAATCCATGCACGCACCACCGCCGGAGTCGGACTCGGAGTCGGAGTCGTCGTCGGAGTCCTGTGTGCGAAATGCAAAACAATATCATCATAAAAAGGTAGCAAAGCCAGTCGCCCATGACCACGAGCATGTCCAAAGGGACCCAGCCAGTGGCAAATGACCAAAACTGAAAAGCTGAAAAATTGAAAAATTGTAAAATTGTGAAATTGTAAAATTGTAAAATTGAAAAATTGAAAAACTCTCAAACGGAGAACTAAAAGCCGAAAACCGAAAACCAAAAACCGAGAAGCCAGAGCAAGAAACCAGAGAAACCCAAACCCAAACCCAAACCCAAAACGAAAACCAAACCCAAGCCAGAGTCCGCACTCGTGACCGCTATAAATCGATGAAGTCATTGTGTGTGAGAGCCGCAGGAGCAACAGGGACCCGGGACCCGGCCTGCGTTGAGTTTTATTTTTATTTTCGTACTTGGTTCGATTTTATTGCCACCTCATAAAAGTAGCATAAACATGTTAGTAGCCTTTTGCTACCGCTACTTAAGTTAGTTGCCAAAAAGCGCTGCGAGCCCTTTTTGCTTTGAGGGGATTTACGAATATTGTTGCGTATTTTATAAGGTTTCAATTTTTGCCAAGAGACAGGGAAAGGGTATAGCTAATAGAGAGGCAGTAGAGCCCAGCCTCAGTCAGATTTTCAACTGATTTTTAGGGTATTACCAAGGTCGACTTGCTGGCTAAGTTCGAGTTCTGTTTTGTTCTGTTCTGTTCTTGCTGCGTGTGTTCTCTTCGGGCTCTTGTGAACTTTTCTTTCAGTGTCAAAGTGTAATAAAATATTACTCATGGTAATTAAAATTTTGTGCTGCCTCTCGACGCTGCTTTTATTTCTTTGCCGGCGGCTCAAGTTCAATGTGCACGAGGCAGCAAAGTGAAAAAATTAAAACAATTAAAAAGCGTTTGTCGAGGTGCTCAAGTTGAACAGAAACAAAAAAAAATAACTGGAGGGGGGCTTTTCCGAGGGAGTTTGCGCCTGCGCAGCCCATAAACCAGCATAAAGCAAACTGCGCTGCCGGCGACAGTTCAACGACATGTTTATTAAGTCATACGCAAAATTTGTTAGGCCACAGCCTGGGACTGGAACTCGGACTGGGACTGAGACTGGAACTCAGACTGGCACTGGGCCCTCTTAACTGTGTCTGAGAACCCAGGGAAGCCGGCAAGCCGGGCGAGATTTATGCCGCCGCACTCTATGAGATTACATAAATGGCCATTAAAATGTATGCTAATAAAAACAAGATATGTCCAGCCAGACAAGCGCACAAATTATATAATTAAGACCCCGGCGCAGTCGGGAGTGGAATATTATTTACTCACCTCGGGACGCACATAGAACATGGGACGCCGAAGCCCGCACTTCCAGCGAAACATAGGAAACAAGTCATTTTTCAGCTATTTATTTCTGATATATTCGGGTGACAACAAGGGAAAACAAATGGAAAATA